>CAJVPK010000645.1:0-24946 GCA_910592015.1 Diversispora eburnea | reverse complement strand
AATAAATATGATAATAAAATATATAAATAAATAATTAATAAATATAAAAATAAAAGCAGAGGTAACAGTGGTAATTTGTCATAGTCATTTTTAAAGAGGAAGAGATAGCTAAAAGTGTATTAGAAAATTGGAGTAATATTATTGACGAAGATTTAATTAGAGTAACACAATTAGATCAAACAGCAAATAATCTTAAATCATGTGGAGAATTTGTAGCAAGGGTTATTGATCTTTCCTACAGTATGAAGTCAGAGAATTATTTTTCCATGTAACAAAATTAGGAGCAAAAACTTGTTATTTTCCTTGTACCAGGAATAATAGAAGGAAAAATGAAGTGATTATTTCATTTGCTCTAAATGAAGAATGTGATAATGCCTTAGAATTAAAATGGGAAACAGCTAACTTTAATACACAGATTGTTGATATTAAAACTAAAACCTGTTATAGAAATGCCAAGCCACAGACTATCTTGTGATTACCTGTTCAAGGATGATTAGAGATCAAGAATTCCAAACTAAGGTCACTGAAAGAATAGAAAAATTTGAAGCAATGTACAAAAAACATAACCCATGTTATTTCAAAATAATTAGTTAACGATTAGTCTTACTAAGTTGAATTCATATTATACTTTTTTGTATACTTGTGTATAGTATGTCATATGTAATAATATATTCTTTTGCACTTTCGTATACAGTATGTCATATATCATATTATACCCTTTCCATAGTTAAAATCAAGCTGTCACTTGCCTAAATACTATAGAAAACTACTAAAATAATTCCATAATTGTGTACACAGGTATAATATAAAGGTACATAAGTAAGTAAAGTAAAAGTATCCTCTTATAGCTTACTATGCAAACTTTTGAATCTTGGCCTCAAACTTTGCACAATAACTTTATTCAGAGAAACAGAATAGTTTATCAAGTTTATTTAAACTTTGACAATAAAGATATTATCATAGGTAGAATATCTATCTCTATTACCATTTATTATAAAATAAAATTTATTGAAGTATTATGAGATATTTCAAAATTATTACTATTGTTATCAAATTTATTACAAAGTGCAGTAACAGAAATATATTACTACTTTGATGTGTCTTATTTCTTTTACTAAACTGTTGTAAATTTTTCAAGAAAATTTTTATTATTATATTTTATGTAAATATAAGGAAATAAAATATAAATCTCCAAAATTATAAGTCTAAATTTTTCAAAAGGTGTCTATCTCTTCCAAAAGGGTTCTCTAGTTATTTTATATCTTTGAGTTGTTTATCTTATTCTCTATTGTCATATCTGAGCATGCTTCTCCCTTTTTCTTAAAGATGACACACAAGAATGAAAAATATTATTTGAGGATGAAAAATCTGTCATTCTGGATGGTACATCAGGAAATTTTAACTTACAAATATAAGCAGATATATTTGTAATTAATAAAAACTAAATATATATGGATATATTCGCAAATATATGCAAATATATTTGGTGTTTCATATAAATTAATGTGAATATATTTGCAAATATAAATACAGATAAATGTAATTTATGCAGATAAATACATAAGTGGTCAAATATAGTACATGTATCTAGGTTTCACCATTATCTTGATATTATTCTTGTGACATTTGTAATACTCCAAAACTTGCACAACACTCTTGTAACATTTGTGCCATCTCAGTAGAATGAGGATATCAGTAACACAAGACTGTTGAATGAACATTAATAGTTTGCATAACTGGACATTCTCCAACTTTGATAATGATATTATGCTCATCACCATTTTCTAAAAGTTTAATAAAATCATTTGATAAATTTTTATAAAAATTCAATGCCATATTTGAAAGAAGCAGCAAGAGGAACAAGCAAGATAATGAAAAAAGATAATTTTATTTAAACGTTATGCATAATAATAACTCGTGCTTTTGCTTTGTCATACAGACAATTGCATGAATAATATATCCAGTGTTTCCATTTTGTTAACTTTTGATTGTCTCATTGATACTAAAGCTTCCTTTACAGTTTTTTTGACTTTGTCCACATAGAGCGATTTTCTACTAAGCTATTTCTAAAAGAAAGACCTTATTCATGGCTACAGAATGATATGTATTTCATCCCAGTAGCATTGATATTTGCGGACCTGGTTAAAAGTACTTTTTTCTCTTGTTTATTGTGCTATTTTTAGTAAAACAAACTTTAAAAAATTTTGTAATACAGTAATATTTTTTTCAGGTATCCTACTCTTATTTTTGACACAGATGACTTTACTTCTCTTCAGGAATCTTCCCAAGCAAGATTATTTGCAATTAGAAGAAGTTAAAATTTGGATCTATGTTATCAAATGGAGAATTGCTCAAAATCCTGCTCTTCCTATGAACCTTGATGAATTTACCAGGAAAATTTTCTTACATTAAAAATTACATTATAACAATGACACCCATATATTCATTACTTCCACCTTTCAGCTGATGAAGTTATAGATTCAATTAGACCTTCAAAAGATTCTAAACTTTGGAAAGATATTTATTATTTCCTGAATGACCAGTAAGATCAATTATTTTACCAGCCAGATCTGTTTTAGTTTAGGAAATACAGCCTTATGAATGGTTTCCACTATAATTCCGAAGTACATGCTTGCAGAAATATCAACTTGGATCGACCATAAAACAACTATCATTTCATCCATATAAATTTGAGTAGGGTTTGCTTCACAAATATTTTGAGATAATAGTCATGGCCACGCTAGTCCAATTTTGGTAATGAAAGTCAAAGGAACTGATGGAGGTCATAATCTTTTAGCATGGAATAATGATAACAATGGATACAAACAAAAGATGGTTTCATTTTCTCATTGAAAATGGCAATATCCAAAAATTTAATTTCTAGCAGAGTAATCTATTTTGGAATGACAATTCTTAATGTACGCAAAAGATGATCAAAATAAGTGTAGTCCATATTTTGGATATGATTTTTTTTATGCTGAAGTTTTAATGAACATGAATTTACTTTGAATAATGGATATAAAAATTATTACAAAAAACCAATAAAGACATTATCAAATGATTTTCTAATTTCAATTACGAAGCATTTGAAATTGTTAATAATGAGAATTAAGTACATTTTATTATTTAAAACATTTAGTATTATTGTACACAAATAAAATTTTTTGAAAACTTAAACATAAAAAAATAAAAAAATAAATAATAATGAAAAATCAAATAATAATAAAAAAATAAATAATTATAATAAAATAAATAATGATAAGAAATAAATAATAATGATAAAAATAATAATAATAAAATAAATAATAATAAAAAATAATATATAAATAATAAAATAATAAAATAATAAATAATAATAAACACAAATTATGACACACGGAATTAAGCTTTGTACACCCTAATAATAAAGTTAAACTCGTTTTGTAAGACTACCTCGTGAGGTAGATTGGACCAAATTCACATCTTGTGTTTATTTTTGTCTAATATGTGTAAAACTTTAGCTTCGGAGATAATGGGTAAATTTTTTTTCGTGAATTCGTGCTTACCTGTATCACATGTGTATTTGCCCGTGAGTAATGTAAAGTATTGTATCACCAATAATTAATCGAACTTAATGCTATTTCGAATTGAAGCAAATGGTTTTAGAAAATGAATTGTTATATAGGTAAACAATTATGATACTTCACAAACAATTATACCAATGTTTTAATACGAAATAAAAAGAACCAATACCATGAATCACTGATCACCAAAAATTTATTACCTCGATTTAGTACCAATGTTATATATTGCTGATAATGAGTTTTTAACATATAAAACAGGACGAAATTCTGATAAGAAATTAATCAAAATTAAAGAAATCATTAAATAATCGTGCAAATTCAAACTATATATTAATCGATTTACCAATTTCAGAATAAATAAGAAAACTGCAATGCAATATTAATTTTTTATCATTGTAGTTGGTTGACGGGAAATTTATGTTTATTGTCACTGAGCTTTAGGGCTTTGATTGTTTAAATTTGGATTGAGGCGAGTTGATTATATTGATGGAGTTTGTAGATGTTGAAGAAAATTGAAGAATTAGGTGATACTTTGCAAATTTTATGCACTCCTATTGTAACGTGCGCAACCATTATTCGATTGGCACATGATTTTCATTTTATATATCACGTGAACAATGTATAATAGTTGCATCACGTTCTTAAAATTAAGTCTAAACCATAGAGATATATCAAAAACGATACTTTTGCAAATTTTATAGCATAACGTGACTGACACATGACGTATAATCATGTATAAAGTTCAAATGAAGAAATTTATGTTTTTAGCAAATTTGTGTGAACTTGTGATCAAAATAAACATGTACTACCCCTTTTTTAATAGTTTCAAATTTTTCTTTGTTTTCGATTCCATTTTCAAAAATAAAAAAAAATGACTTTGCATTTTTTCGACAAGTTATCTCAAAACTTTATTGAACTTCTTAATGACAAAGATGATTACAATGTAATCATTGAAGTTAAAAATAAGGAAAAATCTTTCATGGCACATTCATCCATATTAAAATACCGATCATCATACTTTCGTAAAGAATTAGAAAACGCTCAGTCAAATGAAAATAATATTAAGATTATTATTATTAAGTCAAGCATTTCAGCTCAAATTTTCGATGTCATTCTTAAGTAAGTAATTATCAATAAAAACAATACTTAATTAAAATTTACTCTATTTACAGTACAGTATTACCGTTTAAATTAATTAATGCAGGTATATTTATGGAGGAATAGTTAATTTAGAAAGCGTCGAAAATTTATTTATTTTTGAATTAATGTTATTTTCTGATGAATTCGAACTCGAAGAATTAGCCAACAAAATAGAAGCTTTTCTAATTGAAACCAAAGCTTCATGGTTGAAAACCCATTTTTCTATGATTTGCAATACTATTTTTGACAGAAAAAATTTTACTGATTTGCAAAATTTTTTTAACGATATTATTGTAAATGAACCAAGTCTAATTTTTGAAAGTTCAGATTTTAATTCTCTTCCAGAACCTACGCTGGTGTCTCTTCTCAAAAGAGATGATTTGCACATGAAAGAAGTCAAAATTTGGAATTATATCATCAATTGGGGAATTGCTCAGAATCCTACTCTTCCTACAAACCTTGGAGAATGGTCCAAGGAAAATATTATGACATTAAAAACTACATTGCAACAATGTTTATTATATATTCGCTTCTTTCATCTTTCAGCTGATGAAGTCAAATGTTTAATTAGGCCTTACAAAAAGATTCTTGACGAGCAACTTTGGAAAGATATCAAACATCATTTATCATCTCCTAAACGACAAATAAAATCAATTATATTACCAGCACGAACCTCTTTTTCGACTATAATTTCCGAAGATCATGTTGCAGAAATTTCAACTTGGATTGACCGTGAAACAACTACTTATTCAACAACAAACATTCCGTATAAATTTGAGTTAATTTTACGTGGATCTAGAGATGGGTTTGCTCCACAAATATTTTGGGATATTTGTCATGAACACGCTCGTACAGTTGTGATAGCAAAAGTCAAAGGAACTGATGAATTACTTGGAGGTTATAATCCTTTAGCATGGGATAATAGTAATATTAGTGAACAATGGATGGAAACAAACGATAGTTTCATTTTCTCATTAAAAAATGGTAATATTCAAAATTCGACTCTTGGTAGAGTAGAAAATACCAAAATTGCAATTTCTAATAAATGTAAAAATGATCAAAATGTGTTTGGCCCATATTTTGGATATGATTTTAATATTAAAAGTAAGACATCTAATAATTTTACTTTAGATAATGATTGTTACTGTAGTCGTGATGGTTACGGTTATCAAACTATAAGAACATCATCGGTACTTAACTTTTCCATTGTCGATTATGAAGTATTTAAAATTTTTAGAAAATCTTAAAGAATGAGAATATAAATTATTATATTGAATCATGTATTGTACGAAAGAAAAGTAAATAGATTAGCAATACTATAATATATAAATAAATAATTAATTTGTTTTAAGTGTCCAAATGTGATAGTTTCTTTTCATCTGAGATTTGAAAAGCGGTTGAATTTATTTATTATTTTTTTGTCGTTTAAAGGATTTGTTCATTTCATAAAAGGAAATATATTACTCGGACAGTTTTCAATTTTTGTTGTAATTTAATTTTTGTATTGTTAGCATTTTTTTTTAATATTGTCTTATGCGTATTTTTTTTTTTTTATTTATATCATTTATATTTTATTCTCTTACTTTATATAATTTAGTGATAATAATAAAAAATAATATAGGATATTAAATAATAAATAAAAATTTAATAGAATATTTTTTCGCAATGGTACATATTTATTTTGATCACAAGTTCCACAAAGATGTATTATTTCTGGCAGGGCTGGACGACACATCCCTAAACTGATCAAGTTATTTAGTCAGATAAGCAAGTGACCATTACGTATTTCCATTATATTCATTTATCTAACATCGTCTTTTTTTTTTTGACGAATCTTGATAATTTGCCGAAAATAAAAAATGACTTTAAAACTTTTTGACAAGTTATCTCAAAACTTTATTGAACTTCTTAATGACAAAGATGATTACAATGTAATCATTGAAGTTAAAAATAAAGAAAAATCTTTCACGGCACATTCAAACATATTAAAATATCGATCATCATACTTTCGTAAAGAATTAGAAAACGTTCAGTCAGATGAAAATAATATTAAGATCATTAGTATTAAGTCAAACGTTTCTGCCCAAATTTTTGATTTCATTTTTAAGTAAATTATCATCCATAATAAATTACTTATAATAAAATTTACTCGTTTATACATTTATTTATTTATTAATTATTCTTTATATGTAGGTATATTTATGGAGGAATAGTTAATTTAGAAAACATCGAAAATTTATTTATTTTTGAATTAATGTTATTTTCTGATGAATTCGAACTTGAAGAATTAGCCAACAAAATAGGGACTTTTCTTATTGAAACTAAAGCTTCATGGTTGAAAACCCATTTTTCTATGGTATACAATACTATTTTTGAGAGAAAAAAATTAGTTAATTTGCAAAATTTTTGTAATGACATTATTTTAAAACATCCAACTATAATTTTTGAAAGTTCGGATTTTAATTCTCTTCCAGAATCTATGCTGGTTTCTCTCCTCAAAAGAAATGATTCACAAATGAAAGAAGTCGAAATTTGGGATTATGTCATCAAATGGGGAATCGCTCAAGATCCTACTCTTCCGACGAACCTTGGAGAATGGTCCAAGGAAAATATTATGACATTAAAAACTATATTGCAAAAATGTTTACCATACATTCGCTACTTTCATCTTTCAGCTGATGAAGTCAGATATTCAATTAAGCCTTACAAAAAGATTCTTGACGAGAAACTTTGGAAAGATATCAATTTTCATTTAAAATCTCCTAAACAACATATAAAATCAATTGTTTTACCAGCAAGATCTTTTTCAACTATCATTTCTGAATTTCATAAAACAGAACTTTCAACATGGATTCACCATGATACAACTGTATACAATTCACCAAATTATCCATATAGATTTGAATTAATCTTTCGAGGTTCTAGAGATGGTTTTGCTCCACAAACATTTTGGAATGTTTGTCATGATCAAGCTCGTACAATTCTGATAGTAAAAGTCAAAGGAACTGACGAAATACTCGGAGGTTATAATCCTTTAACATGGGATAACAATAATATTGAAGATCAATGGATGGAAACAAACGATAGTTTCATTTTCTCATTGAAAAATGGTAAAATTCGAAATTCTATTTTTAGCAAAGTAAAAAATCCCAAAAAAGCGATTCTTAATGTACGCAAAACGAAACAAATTACGCTTGGTCCATGTTTTGGAAATTATTTTTATTTGAGAAGTCGTAATTATAATAATTTTGCTTTAGACAATGATTGTTGCTATAAACATTATGGTGGATATTATGAAAAACCTATAAGATCATTATTCAATAACTTTTCTATTGTCGATTACGAAATATTTAAAATTGTTAGAAAATATTAAAGAATGAGAATTTTTATATGTATTATTATATCCACTTATTATTATTATTATTTAGAGCCACAAGAAAAATATAGCAGAATGAATGTATTAATAAATTATTAAATAAATGAATTTCATTTTTGCATAGTTATTTATTGTGAAAAATCAAAAAATGCATCAAAATATTTATATATAGATTTTTGGAGGTGAGATTTTCGTCTGAGAGATTTGAAAAAAACGGTGAATTTTTTTTTTTGTTTAGGTAATTTTTTCCAGATATATATTTCGCAATCACTTTGATCGTTCTTATTTACGGAGGTTTCAATGATCTTTTTTTATCTGAGGTATAATTATACTTCCGAGCTCTCTTCAAAGGTAAATTATATTTTAGATTTATGTTGTGATACAAAGATTATTAACCCTCGTAGTCTACTTTATCATTTTCTAAATTACATTATTAATTATTAAAAATAACTAAATTACCATTTCATTTTCTCATTAAAAATAGTAATATTCAATATTCTATTCCTAGCAAAGTAATAAATCCCAAAAAAGCAATTCTTTATATACGCAAAAATTATCAAAACGAATGTGATCCCCATTTTGATCATGAATTTGATTTAATATTTAACTTATTTGATAGTGTAGAATTCAGTAAATGACAAAAGAGGATAGAAAATGGTGACGACGGCAACTAATCTTTGCATCGCAACATAGTAGCAATAAACTTTAAAATCAATATAAAAATAACTTTTTTTTCGAAGAGAAGTGGGAACATAATTATACTTCAGATAAGAACTAATTTACACCTCCGGAAATGGAAAAGATCAAATAAGACTGTAAAAAAACCCTTTAAATAAAATAAAAATCAAAGAATTCAACCGTTTTCCAAATCCCACAGTACAAACTATATTATTGAATTATATTTGATGTATTTTTTTTTTTGATTTGTCTTAATAAATAAACTATGAGAATCTATCACAAAAAAAAATTATTCATTTATTGAATTATTTTTATATTAAAGTAATATATTATTCTGCAACGTTGATTTTTTTTTCACAAATTCTATAATAATAACAAATACGTATATATTAATTCTCATTCTTTAAGTTTTCTAACATTTTAAATACATCATAATTTTCAATGGAAAAGTAAAACAGATGTTGGCTTTCTAATAAGTTTTCCATAAAAACGACCACCAAAATTACAGTAACAATTACGATCTAAATTATGACCATAAACTTTGCATGAAAAATCATACCCAAAAATATGGACCAATTTTCGCTTGATCGCATTCGCGCACATAAAGAATTGCTCTTTTGGGATCTTTTACTCTGCTGAGAATAGAATTTCGAATATTACCATTTTTTAATGAGAAACCGAAACTATCGTATGTTCTCATCCATTTATAACTAACAGTATTACTGCTATTCTATGCTAAACGATCATAACCTCCAAATATTTCATCAATTTCTTTACTTTTTGTCATTACAACCGTATTATTGTGGCCATGGCAAATATTCCAAAATGATTGTTGAAAAAGCCCATCTCTAGATCCCCGTAAGATTAATTCAAAGTTATACGGATAATTTAGTGAAGTATATGTAGTTGTTTCACGGTCAATCCAAGTTGAGATTTCTGCTGCCTGTTCTTCAGAAAGTATAGAGGAAAAGGGTCCTTGACTTTTCTACAGGAGGTGGTAATTCTATAACTAAAACAGATCTTGCTGGTAAAATAATGATTTTACTGGTCGGTTAGGGACTAATAAATGTTGCTCAATATCGTTCCGACGAAGTTGCTCTTCTAGAATCTTTTTGTAAGACCCAATTGAATCTCTGACTTCATCAGATGAAAGATGAGAGTAACGAATGTATGGGAGGTATTGTTTCAATGTAGTTTTTAACGTAAGAAAATTTTCCTGTGTAATTCCATCAAGGTTCGTAGGAAGAACTGGATTTTGAGCAATTCCCATTTGATGAAATACTCCTAAATTTTAACTTCTTCCATTTGCAAATAATCTCGCTTGAGAAGAGATACCAGTGAAGATTCCGGAAGAGAAGTAAAATCATCTGCGTCAAAAATAAGATTTGGATACCTGATAACAATATTATTACAAAATTTTTCTAATTTTTAAAGTTTGTATTGCAAAAAATATTACGATAAACAAGAAAAAAAATGAGCTTTTAACCAGGAAGCATTAGTATTAATGAGATGAGTCAATTCCTCAAGTTTCAATTGATTTGCAGCTAGTTATTTTTATTATCGATAATAAGTTACTTGAGAATAATTTCAAAAATTTGAGCAGAAATGTTCGATTTAGTAATCGTTTTAATATTATTTTCATTCGTTTGAGTTTTTTCTAGTTCCCTACGAAAGTATGGCGATCGATATTTTAATATATTCGAATGTGCTGTGAATGGTTTTTCATAAATTTTTAACTCCAATAATAACATTGTAATCCTCTCTATCACTAAGAAGTTCAATAAAATTTTGAGATAACTTGACTAAAAATTCTAATGTCATTTTCCTTTTTGAAAATTATTGAATCTGAAAAAAAAGAAAAAAAAAATAGATATAAAATATGTATGAAAAACACAATCGCAAATTACTGCTTTTGGTAATGTAGTCCGTATTTAAACGAAATATACTTCCTATTGATCAGACGAATATTCACATTACAACATAAAAGTTATAAGCTTTAAAATTAATATAAATATAATTTGCATTCGAGGAAGTCTAATTGATAAAAGGTCATTGAAACTATTTGGACCTTCGTAATAAGTAATTGATCGAAGACTGTCCGCATAAAATACACCTTTTCACGAAAAAACCTTCAAAAAAAAATAAATAATTCAACTGTTTTTCAAATCACACAGACGAAGACCTCAAAAAATCTATATGTCATGTTATAAATAAATAAAATATATATATATGATGAATTTTTGATTTGTCTTAAGTATTAAACGATGACACTTAAAAAAATGATTCATTTATTTAATCATCTGAAAGTACATTAATAATGCAAATGATTCTAAATAATAATACCAAATGCTTATAATAATGCATATAAAGAATTCTCATTCTATAAAAATTTTAAATACTTCGTAATCGACAATAGAAAAGTTATCAGATAATGATGTTCTTATAGGTTTTTCATAATATTCACCATGATGTTTAAAGAAACAACCCTTATCAAAAGTAAAATTTTTAGAATTGCAACTTCTCAAATAAAAATAATTCCCAAAACATGGGACCAAACGTAATTTGTTTACTTTTGCGTACATTAAGAATTGCTTTTTTGGAATTTTTTGCTTTGCTGAGAATAGAATTTTTTATGTCACCTTTTTTAATGAGAAAATGAAACTATCTTTTGTTTCCATCCATCGACCACTAATAACACTATTATCCCACGTTAAAGGATTATAACCTCCAAGTATTTCATCAGTTCCTTTGACTTTTGTTACTACAATTGTATCAACATGACCGTGACAAATATCCCAAAAAGTTTGTGGAGCAAACCCATCTCTAGATCCCCTTTAGATTAATTAAATTCATATGGATAATTTAATGAAGTATATTTAGTTTTTTCAGGATCAATCCAAGTTGAAATTTCTGCAGCATGTACTTCAGAAATGATAGTGGAAATTGATTTATCTTCACGAGGTGGTAATTCTGTAATTAAAATAGATCTCGCTGGTAAAATAATTGATTTTACTTCTCGTTTAGGAGATGATAAATGATAATTGATATCTTTCCAAAGTTGATCATGAAGAATCTTCTTGTAAGGCCTAATCGAATCTCTGACTTCATTAGCTGAAAGGTGAAAGTAACGAATATACGGGAGGCATTGTTGCAATGTAGATTTTTAATGTACCATTTTCCTTGGACCATTCTCCGAGGCTTGTAGGAAGAGTAGGATTCTGACCAATCCCCCATTTGACGACACAATCCCATATTTTAATTTCTTTCATTTGTAAATCATCTTGCTGGAGATGATACACCAATGCGAATTCTGGAAGTGAAGTAAAATCATCAGCGTCAAAAACAAGATTTGGGTACTTGACAAAGATAATATAACAAAAATATTCTAAATTTCTAAATTTGTTTCTAAAAATAGAACGCCAAACAAGAGAATAATATGTTTTTAACCAAGAAGATTAAGTATCAACTAGATGAGTTTCTAATTCGTTAGTCAATTCCTCAAGTTAAAATTCATTAGTAGCTAACATTAAATCAAAAATAAATCTTTTTTCGACATCCTCCAGATTAACGATTCCACCATAAATATATCTAATAATAATAAGGAATAGCTGCGCATGGAGTGATTCTGCACAGGACCAATATGATACGTGCTGCGTATAGACATACTAAGGTATTTATTTTTGATTGTTTTGATTTTGTGCTTATCATTGCGATTAATTAATTTTTTTTTTTTTTGCTAATTTAATAAAGTAATATTTTTTATTTGCGTGAAAGGAGGTTACATAGAAAAACGCCACATCAATTTTTAAGTTGTTAAGTGTATATTTGATAATCACTTGTTTATAGCATAGTTGGTAATTTTAGTTAAGGAATTAAGCTTTTATTGATGTGAGCTTTTTTTATGCAATTTATTATATGTCCAAGTCATGGGGCAAAAAAAATTAATAAAAAATCACTAAAATTAAAATGCTAATTGTGACTCAACGGGTGATCTAAATTGCACAAACTTTTTTTTATTAGATTAGGCTATCATATGATATACTTTGTGTTAAAATCGAATGCCTATATCTAAATTTATTTTTATTAAGAATCATTTTATTTTTATTTATTTCTTATTTTTCTGTAAATTCAAAATACTTTCATGTTAAAAATCATATTAAATTTATTTACTTTTTATATAGTACAAATGGATATCATAAAGAATTTAGGAGTATTTAGGTACCATATACACAAGATATGTTATACTCTTATACATTCTTTTAGACTAGAACGTTAAGACACCTACACCTTGGTTGACTACTCCAAAAAGAACAAAATGCATGCACGCACGGACGAGAAATGCATAATACAAAATATAGTCGATATAAAAAAATATAATAAAATATAAAAAATATATCACAAGCAACCTTAAAGCCAGACTACTGCTTAGGTGCTGAGTGAATTATAAACCACTTAATTTAAATTTCAAAAAAATTAAGCTAGCATTATTCAACATATTTAGGTCAGAAACTCTTAAGATAGGTGTATTTAGTGTTGCTAATTACAAGCTAAGCCAAGCTGGACTGAACTGAACTGATTGAGCTGAACCAGTTCGACTTGAGGGTTTCAAGTCATCAGTTTGATTTGACTTCAAGTCAGTCAAATCGCAGTTAGCTTGAGGCTACCAAGCAGATTGGAATCAATGGGGCTGATGAAATCAAACTATATCACATGTAATCTATATATAAACTTTTTATTTTATAAGTAAATATTAAAGAATATACTAAGTAACCTCAAAGGTGAAAATTATTTGCATCTCCTTTAAAAAGTTTAGATCTGTGACATCAAAAGTGAGAGATCAATCTAGAGTTAAATTCAAATGGGAAAAAATTTTAAAATATCAGTCATTTGCTCAATTTTAATTATAAAGGCATGTCCTTTTAATATAATAATATAATCTCTACAAATAAACTTTCTTTTTATCATCAAAATGTTAAAACATTTTTTCTTTTCCTAATTTCCTATGCATGGGAGTTCAATTTTTTGTTTATGGTTTCAATAAGGTTTTACAAAATATAAATTTAACTTGAATTAAGTTTAGAGATTATAGTGGACTTTTATCCAAAATTAGCAAATTTTATTTAAAAAAATATATGAAAATAAATTTCTTATACTTTACTTCAAAAAACCATATTTTATTTAGAAAACATAATAATAAAATATAAAATACAAGAAAACTATAAAAAGGTAAAAAAAAATAAGATAAATCAAAGTCTCAACAAGAAAAAATCGAATAAACACTAAAAAAAATTTTAAAAATAATTAAAGATAAGAAAAAGATAAATTAATAATGTACTTTGCTTATTACATATCTAGATAAAAAAGAGGAGTAGTAAAACAGAGTCATCATAATTTTTCTTAAAAAAAATTTTAAAGGAACTTACTTTTTAGCCCTCCTTAAAACATTATGTCCATAATTACCTTTGCAAAGCTTTTTTTGTTCTCACTAATGTGTCAAAGATTAAATAAAGTCTAAAGCACTAATAAAATCCTTGTAGTTACTTTCATAATATCTAAACGAATAACTTTCACAAACAAAACTCGAATTTTCACAGTAACTAGAGGTGCCACATTTTCCAACTTGAATATAAGGTGGTCTTTCATTGGAGATATATTAATAACCATCACAACTAGCATGAACCCAATAATTGGGACTGCTTTTCCATGGATACTGATTTCTACCTGAACCTGAAGGTAAAGATATCTTTGCAACTGCAAAAATAATTCTTTATATAAAAAATTTAATGTCATTAATGAGCAGCTTATCAGAATTTGAAAAGTAGATTCTGTTATTTAGTTTGATTATTTCTCTATCTCTATCAGATAACCTAAATTAATTTATTTAGATAAACAACAACAAAGATTTTAATGATATCAGAAATGGCATGATTTTGATATTTTCATGTAATAGGAAAATAATTTCTAATCATAGCTTTTTGAATGGATTTGTTAATAATTATTTATATAGCAACAAGATTAATTGACAAAAAGACTAAATTTGATTGATAGAAGAATTAAAGTTTATTGAAGTTAGTAAGAAATAATTAAATAATAAGCAATTGTAATTTTCAAACAATATTGCATGATTATTATGTAATTTTACACTGTTTTTCATAGAACTCTAAGCAAAAAAGTTTAATTTTATCAAGTAATGAAAATTTTTTTATTTATAAATAAGAATAATTTTGTTAACTTTTCTTCTCTAATCACCTTTGTTCATAAAAAAATATTTTACCAAAATTCCAACTACCTAATTACTAGAACCAAACCGCTTCTCATATATAAGACATATAAACTTATGGCAAATTTTCAAGAATTAATTCAACCCTTGACTTACAAGCAACAAATAGCAATCAATCATATGATTTGTGTATTAGATCCTTTTGAAAAATATATTAAAAAATGAGTTGTGATGTCTGCAATCAATTTCACGAAAAAATCATTAAGAAGGAAATGGAAACAGTTGGTAATTTCAGGATACTTCTCTGACTCAAATATCAGTTTGTACAGGGGCTTTTCATAAAAAACTTGCTTACATTTCTACAAGAGAATATGCATTAAAAAAACTCTATAAGTGAATTCATTACTCAGGTATAGCCACTTATAATTGCTCATAAGATTTAGCTCATTCTTTGATCAAAGTGACCAATGTTCTAAGTGGAAAGGACAATGAAATTATAAGAAAACAGGGGAATTTCTCAAAAAGAATCTGTTCTTAAGGCTAAGATTCACTTGAATTTTTACATTAATCAGAAATTTTTGCACCAAAACCAAGACATGAAAAATGCTTGAAAATAGAGACTTTAATTTAGTAAAAATTACAAAAATTAAAGGAAATTGGAAGCGATTTTTAAAGAAATCGAAGCTTTGAACCCAAAGAATACAATTTGTTCACTCCCTACAAATATCGACAACAAAACACAAATGATGAATACATGAATCTTCAATAAAAAGGAGATAAATAATTTAAATAATACTTCTTCAAAAAATGAAACAAACTGATAATTTTTTAATCGCTTCTTCAATTTTCAGAATACTTGCTATTGTTGGTAGATTTGCTTACTGAATAACTAAAAAAAACAAGCCAGATTACTTAATAATTTTTTATTTTTAATCTTTTTTTGATTATTATTCTCAACTAGTTTTTTTTCAGTTAGTGTTCTAACCTTTTTTCACGTTAGGATTGATATTTTTTTATTTATTATGGGTTTTATAAGTATGGTTTTCCAATTATGTTTTTTTATGGACAAATAAAGTTATCTATCGAAAAGATTAAATCAATACTGATATTAAATCGATTCTTCATAGAGAACAATAAACTTAATTTTTTTGCTTTAATATTGTCTTTGAACTAAAATAATTATGCTTATTTATTTATAGCAATAAAGTAAATAAATTTATCTTTCATTTACTAATTCTTTATGGGAAAATAAGAAAAATCTGACTAAATGTGAGTGTGAAACTATTGAAAAAGATAAGAGGGTAAAAGCAATAATTACTATACTTTATTTAAAAGAAAACAAAAAAAGATTGTTGCAGTTTTTCTCTTTAACAGATTATCAATTGAAAAAGCAATTAAATTTAAAAAACCAGTATTGTTTTTTTCTTCTCTAATCTTTAGTATTTGTTGATTAGTAAGTACTCTAATGAAAGATATCTAATAACAGACGACATATAAAAAGTAAACTAAATAAAGAATGACTTCATTTTTGTGCAATTATTGGCATTTATTAGCAAAGCAGCATCATTGATTTTTCATAAAATAAAGAACAATGGATTTTTTTAATAACATTTATTATTGTAAAATATAAAAGAGATGTAAAAAAAAAGAGAGAAAAGAAAAAAGAGAAGAAAAGAAAGTAAAAAGAAAAAAGAAAAAAATATGACATATAAAATTAAGTATAAATTTTTTTCCAACAAAATGCCAGTTCTTGCATTATCAATTCCACTGCCTTCTTCAAAATTCATTTTGTTTAATTAATATTCGTACTCCATCTGTTGATTATATATTATTGTCTCACCTTCTGTTAATGCATCATCTCCAAAATCATCTTCTACATCTGGCTCCCAATTTTCATAATCATTTTCAAAATTAAAAATTAAATTTTTATTAAATATTTCTATGTATAAAAAATAAATTAATATAATTATTTAAAAAGTATGTATAAAAAAGATATAAAATTCATATTCAGATACTTACTTTCAATATTTAAACCTTCAGGCTTGCCAAAAATCATCTCTGGATCTATTTTTTGTTGCGCTTTTAAACTTTCAGAGAGATTTTTGGCTTTGGCCCAATCAGGACAAGGAGTTTTTTCATCGAAATCCATTAAAAATTTATATTTGTTATCATGAGTCTTCATTTTGTCAAATTCTTCGAAACATGATAACTTTTTAATTAAAATTTTATCCATTTCTATCTCTGCCTTTGGATAACTGCTCTTTGGTGTCATTACCTTTTGAGCAGTTTCCATTTGCATATCATTTGAATCAAGTAGGTTGAAAACTGGTGAAAAATTATTGACATTGGTTTCAACTTGATTTGGATCATTGAAGTTAATCAAGTCCATTTTTTTGTTGGTTTCGACTTGATTTGGATCATTGAAATCAATTAAGTCCATGTTTTTGTTGGTTTCATTTTTTTCATTTAATAATGATGAAGGAGGTGTATTATTATTTGAATGTGAAGAACTTAAATCATCAGGTTGAGAGAATTCCTCATAATTTTGATTATATGCATTTAAATGAAGGATGTATATTTCTTTAATGACAAAAAGCGCGCCCTAAATAAATAATAAAATTTATATATTTAAATATAAAAATAAATAAAATCATTTGATATTTAAATTATTTAATGCTTACTTTTAAATAATAGTAAAGAAGTATTCTATAAATCTTTTCGATGATTGTAGAAAAATACAAGTAATTGAAGAAATTTAAGATAATAATTATTAATAATGTCTCAGTATCGAAAAGATTAAACAATTGAGTAAGCATATTGCAAATGTTATTGTAAGTCATTTTTTGTTGGGAAATTGGGGATTTCTTACCATTTTATATCTTTATTTCAAAAAAAAGTGACTGGCCAAATTTAGTAAGTATTTTATTTTTAGGAAATGCAAAACGTGAAACATGATAATAAATAATTTGTTTTTATTTATTTTGTTTATCTGGAAATAAATATTTGTTTGTTTGTTATTTTTGGTTTATTTGGAAATAGATGCATGTTATTTTGCTGGAAATAATTGTACTTATTTGTTTTTGTTTATTTTGTAATTTTGTTTATTTTGAAATTATATTCTTTTCGCGTTATGTTCATTTGCAGTCGAATTTGATATTCATAATATTTTATGTCTTTGACACCACCTCAAGCTACTTTTGATTATCCATTATCCATTCATTAATAATTTATTTTATTTTATTTACCATAATTCACAACAAAATTATTGGTCCAGATCAAGATAATAATAATAAGAACGAACCCCTATCTATAATTAAAAAAAAATCATCAGGAAAAATTTTTTTTATATAAACCCTTCAAGAGTGACAAGAATCGATGACGCATTTTGAAATTTGTCATAATTTGTATTTTTAATTTTATTTTTTTTTTAACTTTATTTTGTGATATTTAATTTATATTTATAAGGATAAGTATACCAAGTTAATTAAATTTTTGCATTGATTTAATTACGTATAAAGTATTCCACCCTTTCATTTTTCTTTTATTTTTAGAACAATTACTTTATCTATTATTCAAATATGGAATTAGATTAATAATTAGGATTATTCATAGCAACAATTAACTTTTTAATTTTACGAAGAATATATGATTTCATTTTTTTAATGAAAATGATTGAATAAGAAAAGGGAAAAAAAATATTATGTCGAAAAAAATATGTAAAATAATAGTGAAATAATAAATCTAGTAATAAATTAAAAATATAATTCAATAATAAAAAAAAATAAAAAAATCTTCATCGAGTATCTTCTAGCACATTTTTTATATTTATGAATTTCATGCTAACAAAATGTTACGCGTCGTTAAAAAAGAATGGTACAAATATTACAGAATAATTATAAAATAAAACTTTAATTGGGCTGATCGTTTTAAATATTCTAATTCTAGATTTTCACCATATATTTAATCTAAAACAAAAATATATTTTGTGAATCTGAATCTTGTCTAATTCCGTAAAATTTGATTGAACATGCTTGTTATATGCAACAAACAATTAATGTGCTTCTTCCTAGAAAATTAGATTAATATAAGCTTTTTTAATAATAGGGAAAGTTAAATAAAACTTTTAATAAGTAATTATGATGCATTAACGGTTTCCGTCATTATTTAATCGTTTACTTCAATATTTTTTTATATAGTTATATTATATCTTTTATTATACTATATATTCACTTTTTCTTATTTCATATTTTGTTTATTTCGTTTTATTAATAATAATTGGAGAAACTTGGGTGGTTAAGATTAGTAATACCAGGAGAACAAAAAACATTGAATGATTTCAAGTATCTTTCAAATGCTTTCTCTTCATCTTTTGCTGTTCCAATCCCATGTCGATAACAGCATCCAAGATTGTGTTGTTCTCGAATATTTCCCTTCGGCTCATTTCAATTACCAGTGAAATGCTTTCTCTTCATATTTTATGATCGTAATCCACATTTTGATAACAGTATCCAAGATTTTCCTGTCCGACAAGTTTTTCCCTTCAGCTGATTTCAAATGCGATTGAAATGTTTATTTTCATCTTTTGCAGTTTCAATTCCATTTACATACAGTAACAATATCCAAGGTAATTTTTCCCATTGATATCTCCCATTCAGTGAATTTCAAATACTATTTTTTTCTTTCTCTTCATTTTTTGTTGTTTCAATCCTATGTTGATAATACTATCCAAGATATTCTACCCAAAACTTCATCATCATTTATAGTCTAATTTTAATTATAATATGCATTTTTACATTTATATTTTATTCAGCAGGCTAAAGATATTATAAGATTTATTAAATTTTAAAGTTCTATTTTTTTGTTTTTAAAGTTTTGCATGGAACGGAATAAAGATTTTAAATATACGAAGTTCATACGAATTAAATGAGGAGATTAAGGAAAATTATTAAATTACTATTATATGTTTGGGAATTTATTTTAATTAAAAAGGTGATGCATATAAAAATATGATATTACGAATAATGCCTATATAATGATTATATTTCTGTTGCCATATATATATAAATTAATATCCATGATTCTTAAATTCTGGTCGATTACACAAAATAATTTATATTCTAGAATTCAAAATTATTCGCATGGACAATTCTTTTTACGCTTAGTACAGAACAATACTATTTATATGTATGTGTGTACAAGCGATGTATTTCATTCAAGAATTAAATTAAAAAAAAAAAGAGTAATTCAAATATGGTTGTTGTGAGCAGAGTACTTAATTATAATTATTTTCTTTAAAATGATAATACTTTCTAATTTAATAAAAAATTTATATTAAAAAAAAATAAAGAGAAACCTAGAAAATTTCGTTTTTGTTGTGATTTACTTTTTAAACCACTCAAATTTAGTCATGAAATATTATTTTCCGAAAAAAAATTTAATCAAGAAATAGTAAATGATTTAACATAAAATAAAACCAGAAGAGAAATATGTAAATCATATTTTAAAACGCATGACAAGTATATACATTAAATCTGAATCCCATAACAATTGTAAATCTTCAATTCCAATTATATTTAAGGATCAGTGTACCATATACTGTTGGAGCCTCTCACTCCTTAAAAAATGAGAACAGAGTATCTCACTCTGTCTAAATAATAATACAAAATCCCATAAAAATGAGGACAAGTTCTTTTTATTATAATTAAAAAACTTTTTTATAAAATAGTACATTCTTTGTTTCTATTTTTTTTTATAAACTTACATATTAATCAAAGTAATAATAATTGTGAACTTAATAGATAATACATGAAATGAATGCAAAAAGTTCGTTGAAAATTTAGTAGCTCGCACTTAAAGCAAAATAAAATTAATAATTTAAACATAAAATAAAAACACATAAAAAAAATTGTTACAAAAAAGCAGACCACAAGAAATTGAAGAAAAATGTTCGTAATATACACCCTTTCATGAAAAATCCGTTGAACAAAAAAATAAATGATGGAACTATTTTAAATCTACAAACGAAAACCTCAAAACAATATATATCATTTACAATAAATAAACCATGAGCAACTCCTCACTTTAATTATTAATACATACATTATAATAAGATAATACATAGAAACAGTTATTATCTAAAGTATAATTATCAGAAAAAACTTCGAATGCAAAATCATTTCCAAAATATGGACCATACTAATGTTGAAAACTTTATCAATATTGAGAATTACATTTAACGTATCATTTACTCTACTATGAATTGAATTTGTTTTACTCTATATGAATTGAATTTTGAGTTTTAACATTTTTTAATGAGAAAATGAAATTATCTTTTATTTTATCCATCTATCAACGGTATTACTATTATCCCATGCTAAAGGATTATAACCTCCAAGTATTTCTTCATCCTTTTGACTTTTGCTACCACAAATGTACATGTATGAACGTGACAGATATCCCAAAATGTTTGTGGAGCAAAACCATCTCTGGATCCGCGTAAAACCAATTCAAATTATACGGAATTCTTTCTAAAGTGGAAAAAACGGAATACAGAAAAAAGATGTTTAAAAATGAAAATCTCATTCACTTAGCTTTATGGAAATATTGAATATAACTAGTTAATCAGGATCTGATGCATGTCTGGAGAAATATATAATACAAAAAATATTACTAAATATTTAATAATAAATTATATTTATTTAAGAGATTAAAGTGTCACATGATATTAATATATGATTTTATTGGTTAAATGATTAAGTTCATATCACATGAGACCACAATTTGTAAATTTATTGGTTAATAAAGTGTCAACTCATCAAATGAGCAGAAACCAAAATTTCCCACGCTTTTATCACTTTACTCCTCCATATATCGTCCTCTGCCTTATTCCAGACAATAATTCATCGAACAAAGACAGACAAAATGCAATCAATATGTTATTTTAAAAACTTACCACAAGATTTAAATATTTTCAAAAATAAAGATCTTTAGAATCTAATTAAAAATATAATAAGGAATTTAATTAAATGTTTATTAAATGTTTCATTTATTTTGCAAAATATAAATATTTAATTACATAAATTTATGGTTCTAATAACAATATTTCTTCTAACCTGCTAAGATTGAATTTTTCAGTTTCAGTTTCACTACATTACCATAATAAATGTGTAAATAAATAATCAACAATTGAATAAATGAATTATATTATCTATTACATCATTTCCACTTACCAATTTATCAAAGAATATTCTTCAATTTTTGGTATAGGCCTATGTGCGTACATTTCTTTTGTAATTTTTGTAGAATTATCAATTGTTTGAATGTTTCATGACTGCCTATGCTTTCGATCACATACAATAATGAGAATAGTTGTCACAAATAAATAATCTTTATTTACTAAAATATCATTGCATGATATTCTTAGCTTGCTAATTGAGACGATTGTGAAGATGATAATTTCATTTATCTTGAAAAAAAGTTAAAAAGTAAGATAACATTTTCTTTTAAATATTCATTTTTTAACCAGTCTTTATATATAATCAAAAACAAAGCTATTCAAATATTCCAAGATAATATCAAGAAATAAAAAAAAGACTGGATGTGATTAATTTCAGGCTGGAATTTTTGCATAGCATTGTAAAAATTATCAGATGCTTTAGAATTAGATAACTAAAAAAAATAGAATAAAATATGATAAAGATTTCCAGCAAAAGGCAACTAATTTTACGTTTTTTAGTATATTTTATTTTAATTGACAATTAAGTGATTAGATGTAATTTATCATATTATATTGTATTCTGATAATTGTGTCATGATTACGTAAACGAAGCTGGGCTTTAGGGTGAAAAAAATTATATTGGATAGAAAAATAATCTTTGATAAAAAAAAATATCTTTCTTAATCGACTTAAAAAAATCAAATTTAAAAGAAATGTATTATTAGTAAATATAATAATAATGTAATAAACAATTATGCAATAATGACACAATAATTATGTAATAATAATGGAATCTATTAATTTAAATTTTAAGAATAGAATTCTAATAACAAATTTTTCAGAATTTTTAATAAAGCAATATATACATTTTAATTATCATATTTTTTTTTTATTCTTATTCAATATTTTTTTAATAAAAATTAAAATAAATCCTGATGATAATTGAGGAAATAATATTTGTTTTGTTAGTGAATCCAATATGTAAATAATATTTTACATTTATTTATTATCTTTGTTTTCATATATTTGTTTATTTATTATATTAATATATATGATTATTAGTATTCTTAATATAATTATATTTATAGGATTTTCGATCTCGGATATTGGTAAATTAATTGATTATGTCATCAGATAGTAAATCGATTATCTTGATTCAAGATCTTATGTGTAATGTGATGAAACTCTTCTCTTTTCCTAAAAAATAACTTACTATTCGGATTAAAAATAAGTGAAGTTATTGTTTTTATATGATTTAATCAATATAGTTCAAAAGAAAGTGTAAGAAGCCTTTGTAAAACTAGAAGAATGCTCAACAAAGCCCTATTAATCATATATATTATTGTTTTTATTTGGAAGAGCCCCACAATTTCAAAGATCTCAACTGCCACTTTTGCCTGCCTTATTTATTTTTTCTTATTTGTTTGCTTGTTTGTTTATTTTTCATTAAAATTTTTACCATTTAACATGATATTTATTTATCTTTTCTAGCAAACAATTAATTTTTCAAATCATACCTTGATCATGTGATCAAAAGAAAGATCATTTAACAAAGAAACCACTTCTAGACACATGGTTTCAAGATAATAAGACAACACAGTAAACAAAGCTAAATTTGAAGATAATACTATGGATGTTACTTATTACTTCACAAGAACTTATCATTAAGGTTGGAGTTTGTGAAGTAATTGAGGTATGATAAAAAATAAAATAAATTTAAGAATTCATTAAAAGATCACGTCGATTTTGAAATAAATATATTCCTATTTAAAATAAGATTAATATAATATTAGAAAGCTTAACGATATGAGAAAAAAAATCTTAATATGCTATTTTGTAAGCCAACAAAACTGAGAAAGGAGTATATATTCTTAATCATCATGGATGAATATATCAACAATCTGAATAGGTCATTTTCATAATATGATCATGGTAATTATTTGTTTCAATCTTGTTATTATTTATTTATTTTTATAAATAATTCTTTCTTATAAATATATACCATAATTTTTAAGATTCTAACATGCATTCGATTAACACAAAAACTTCAATTTTCTTTCATTCCACATGAAGGGTCGTGGAATTTGAGACAAGAATCTCATACAAGGGCTACAAGTCAATATTACTTTTGAATTCATCAATTCAAGTTTTATAATTACTGTCAAGATAACAGAATGGTATGAATTGTTAATATAATATCTTAAAAAATTACAGCAATATTTATAATAGTGAACATCTATTTCAATTTCATTTATTACATTGACAAAAAATAGAATTTCAATGTATTCTAATTCTCAGGAAGATGTTGAGAGTTCTCTAAAGTAGCAGTCAAAGAAAGTAACCATCTATTTTGAACAAGGTTAAAATTCTAAAAGTAATCCTTTCCTATATCATAACAAATGTTCGATCTATTTTTTTTATTAATGGTTATCTAATTTCTAACAATAGCAATTTTATTTCTACTAACGATTATATTTTATTAATAATTCGATTAGATTTTCAATCTATAACAAATTTTTTCATTAATTGTATTAATAATTGGATCGTAGAAATTTTGCATTAATACTAAAGATTTTTTACTAATGATTTTGACTACTAACATTTCTACATTCTTTTTATTAATTATTTAACGTTATGTTATGAATGGATGAAAAGTCTGTGTTCAGTTTTTATAATAAAAAAGTCTTGTTTGTGTTCAGTTTATTATGAAGACTCTTGTCAATCTTGACCAAAGAATTACAAATAAGGAAATT
>CAJVPK010000644.1:0-25009 GCA_910592015.1 Diversispora eburnea | reverse complement strand
TAAAATAATAATATTTTAAATAATTTTTTATATACTTAAAAAATATTTAATAAAATATATTTTGAATATATTTTAAAAATCACAATTTTTATAAGGATTTGTGTAATTTAATAATTAAATTTTTTTATTAAAAAAAAAACTTATATTTATCTTTTTTTCTTTTTTTTTAAAAAAAAAATAAAAACTTATTTTTATTTTTTAAAACAATAAAAAAAACCTATACTTACCTTGTCCTTACTTTTATCCTTTTTCTCTTTATCTTTTACTAGTTTGTGAAAAGACGAAATCGTCAAAATTATATATGATTAAGGTAAATTTTTTTTTTTTTTTTTTTTTTTTAAAAAAAATAATAAAATTTTTTATTTAACTTGTCCTTACTTTTACCTTTCTTCTCTTTGACTTTTACTGGTTCGTGGAAACATCTGTAAAAATCAAAATCATCAAAATCAACTTTACGAATATATAATTAAAGGTGAATTTTTTTCTTTTCTTTTTTTTTAAAAAAAATAAAACTTTATACTTACCTTGTCTTTGCTTTTACCTTTTTTCTCCTTGACTTTCACTGGTTTGTAGGAATATCTGTAGAAGTTGAAATCATCAAAATTGACTTTACAGATATACAATTAAAGATCTTTTCTTTCTTCTTCACTCTTTCTTTTTTCTCTCTCACTCTTCCCTTTCTCTCTCTCTATTTCTTTTTTTCTTTCTCTCTCTTCTCTTTCTCTTCCTATCTTTGTGTGATACTCTTCTCCAAACTTGCGAAATAATTACAGATTTATAAAATAATTGTAGACTTATAATATAATTGTAAAATTGTAGAATAATTAAAGAATTGCGAAATAATTAAAGAATTACAGAATAATTAAGGAATTGCAAAATAATTGTGAAATTGAAGAATAATTGAGGAATTACAGAATAATTGAAAAATTGTAGACAATTGCGAATTGCAGAATTGCAGATTTTTTATTATTAAAATTCTTAATAATTGTGATACAGGTAGTAATGCCATAATTTTTAATTCATAATTACAGATACCATCTTTAGAAATGATAAAAGAAATAATATTTATTAAAAGAATAAATTAAAAGATTGTGAACTAAATAACTAAGGAACTTAAACTTGAACTATTAAGATTTGATTTAAAACGAACTAATAAAAAACTAAAGTTAAAGAGATTTATATTTATATTTATTTGGTACTCTTTATACTGTAGACAAACTATACTATTTTCTATACTAAATTGGTTCTTTATCAAGTGGTACAAATAATATTATCAAAGGTAATTTCATTATCTATTTTCAGAATATTTCTTTAAGTATTGTACCTAGATATATACTTGAGTAAATTAACAATAATAATCTTTAAATATAAAATTTCTAATTTGTGCCACTGATTTATAAAATTAACTATATTTATAAATAATACAAATAAAAAAAATAAAAATAAATAATAGATAAAAATAATTATTTGAGGTATCACAATATATTCCATGACCACTTGCTTGATTATAAATAAAAAAATTAATGACACTTTCTTTTTACCGTTTTTCATTATTTTAGCAAATAATAGATTAGAGTAGAATTTGTTATTTTACAATAGAAAAAATGATAATATATGCACAAGAACAAAAAATATGTATATATCTTGAATTGATTATTCAAATCAAATTATCGATATTCCTATTTGTAAAAAGTACAACATATCAGATTAATTTTGTAATAAATATAAATAAAGACTGATAAGAGTAAAAACAATGTTATATATCTGCTTATGAGATATTTTTCACATAGATATACAGGTGTAAGGAGTATTAATTAAATTTAATAATCAATATATCATATGATCTAATGATGTATGTAGATTCTATTATATTTGAATTTCTTTTATAACATATATATCATATGATAGTTTAATTATTTTAATGGAGAAAATAAGTTATATAAGTTATTACTTATCATAAATTATGTATGCTATTTATTTATTGAAAGATATGTTGAAGTTTCTGTACTTTGAATATTAATATTGATGCAAATAGGATAGATACCTTTGAATTTTTATTTAAGATATTTAAAATCTCATCTTTTTGTAATAACTACTTAAAGCTAGAAAAAGTTAGATAACATACATTAGTAACATATACTAATAACATATATATCTTTTTTCTGAGAGACAAAGAGGAAAGAAAAAAATATCTTAATATTATTCAGTACTCATCAAATATGTATTAATTTTTTACTATCATAATAAAACAAATATTAATATTCTCTCCTTATAACATTTGATATTTATTCTAGATAATTAATCATTTCTTGAAAATATTTATTCAATTAATTTATTTATTAGTTAAAAGCTTGCTCATACTAATATATAACTTATTCATATATAACTACTTTATAATTTCCTTTGACGATTTATCTAGATTTTATTTTTTTATATATAAACTTATTTTATGAAATACAAAAACTTCTATTATATTTATTTTATAACTGTAAAGTAATAAACTATGTTTATTTATTTTTTACATCTACTTCAATTTCAACACAAAAGGCTAGATATGTGTATCTTCTTGATAATATAAGAAGTAGCAAGTAGAATGTATTTTATTTTTACATTAATAAATAACAAAAAAAAATAAATATTTATTTATCACTACTGTGATCTATTACCGTATTAGTGTCATGGATTTCACATTTATTGTTATTTTTTTTTGACACAATTCTATTTCCTTTTGCAAATCTAATAAAGTATCAAACTTTAATCAAATTGCAAATGAATTGTCTTCAGGCTTATTTAGATCAAACACAATAAACTTCTCTTTATATAAATAACTATTAATAATCATGGATATACCTTTTACATTATCTGTATATTGTTCAGCAATCTTGAACATATCCTGATAAGAACTGCCTTTATTAAACATTATTAAATAGAATAAATTCTTATGAATAATTATTGGGACATGATAATATTTTTGTATTATATAAATTAGACTTATATTTTGATAATGTCTATGTATGAAAAAAGAAATAATTTGATTTTGTATTGACTCTAAAGTAACACATAAATCTTCAAAAATAATTACAGTATATCTCTTGAATAAAAATAATCTTATATTAGATATTTTTTTACTTGAATCTAATATTCTTGTAATATAATGCTCTTTAATTTTTTGAAATTACTCCATACATATATCTAACAAATGCTTATTTCAGCTTATTAGGATAATAACTATATATTATCAAATCATTATCCATATATATCTGAATTTACCTTTTTTACTCTTGTATATATATTCAACTTTATTTCCAAGAACAAGGTTTGAAGTAAATTTGTTTTTTTTGTAACACTACTTCTAATAAGTAACTTTTTGAATAACTATGATATTGATGAATATCTAATATATTAAAATAATATATGTTTATTAATTTCATCCATATTCATAAGAAATAGTTTCATTTTTTACATATTGATATAAAAATATGTAACAAGTTACTAACTTCACTATTATAATTGAATTAGAGATATTGTATCTTTATATATATCATTATTTTTGTTTTTTATTTTTTTCCAACTATTCAATATAGGTTTAGTCATTGTATGACAGCTTCTAGCAATAAACATAATTTATACAGTAATGATAATTAACAAAACAAGTAAAAGTAATGTAATTAATGATGATCTCAATGTATTTATAATAACAAGGACCACTTTTATTTCTTCTATCAAAAATATACGTGTTGCCCAAATCCCAAATCATTTGGGATTTGGGATTTGGGATTTCGGCAAAAAATACTAATCATAATTTAGGATTTGGGATTTGGGATTTTGGCATTTGGGATTTCAGCATTTGGATTTTGAATTTGGGTGGCAGGTATACACTATAACCTCGTGCTTTGATATAATTAGTTCACAGAAGGATCATGTTATCATAATATAAACTCAAAATGTGATCACGTTACCATGTGATTATATGCAAATTTGTCGAATATGATTAAACAATATAATTCATACTATTTTTATTTATTTAATTTAGTAAATGATTAACATGTATGTCATGCTATATCTTTATACCATGTATAATACTTTATAACAGTAGTTTTTTCTCATGATTCTACTCAAGTTTCTTTTTTTGAAGACTGTGTTCTTGTGTCATTAGAGGAAGTGCATAAAGTAAAGTCGAAGCTATTTGACTATATTAGTATTGATCTAATCAAAAATCCTGAAGATATTCTGTTCAACGAGCTTTTTGAGAAGGAAGATGGTCCATTTTACTCAATAACACCAGAGATGTCATTTAATAATTGAATAAAACTTAATAAGTAAGTAGTGTCTAGAAGGACTATGGACATGGGTAAAAGAAGTTATTTTTATCTATTTGGTTTTACTTTTTAAAACTAAAAGGTGGGGTTAAACCTATTTTTAAATTCTTAAATTTTTCAAAATTTTGTTTTAGTCTTAAACCTTTTGCTTAAACCTTCTAAACTATCCTAAACTTCCTAAATTATTTTAAACCTCCTAAATTATTCTAAACCTCCTAAACTATTCTAAATCTCCTAAACTATCCTAAATCTTCTAAACTATTCTAAACTCTCTAAACTATTCTAAATTTTCTAAATTATCCTAAACTTCCTAAACTTTTTAAATTATTTTAAATCTTCTAAACTATTTTAAACTTTATAAATTATTTTAAACTTTTTAAATTATCTTAAATTTTCTAAACTATTTTAAATTTTTTAAATTATTATAAATTTCTTAAACTATTTTAAACTTTTTAAATTGTCTTAAACTTTTTAAACTATTTTAAATTTTTAAATTTTTTAAATTATTTAAATTTTAAATCATATTTAAATTAATTAAAATTTATTTAATTTTTTTTATAATATTTTAAAATAATTATTTAATATTGTAATATATATTTTATTAAATAAAATATTAATTATAATATTATAAAAAATAAAAATCAAATATATAATATTATTAATAATAAAAAAAATTTATAATTAATTATTATAAATAATTAGAAATAATAAAAATATATATTATTAATTAATCATCAAGATATCTATTTACAACTTCATTGGAATCCTAATTTTCATATTTGATATTATTATTATTTTCATTATTTTCATTATTTTCAATTATTCCAATAAAATTATTATTATTAACATATACAAAAACATTATTTGTTTCAAATATCTTTATATCTAAATTAATTAAATCTTTAATTTCAAGTCTATCTTCTTCTTCAAAATTAATATTTTCATAATTATTATTTTCATTAATATCATTTTCATTATTAAATAACTATATATCATATATTATTTTTTGTAATTCTTTTGTCACTTTACTGCTACCACAATATGTTAATTCTTTTTTTATATTAGAAATATAAAATACAATTAATTTTTATATATTTTCAAGTTTATCTAAAGAAAGACTAGTTCTTCTTTTTCCATAATACTATTCAAGTTTTAATCAAATTCTTTCATATCCAGTAGTATAAAGAGTAATTGCAAAAAGTTTCATTACAAGTTAACAAATATAATCTTTATTTTTAACAAAAAAATCTTTAATTAATATTCACCAAACTTGAGGAAGTTTATTATTAATAAAAGAAATATCAAATGGAGCTAATCTTTTTTGATATTTATATAATTGAGATATTAAAGTATCTTATTCTTTTTTTGTTTTATCCATATTTTCATAAATATTATCTGCAAAAAGTAATATTTTACAAAAAATTTCACATGCAAATATTTGTTCTATAATTAAAATATTAATTAATAAATATATATTTAAAAAATATATTTAAATAATAAATAAATAAAATAAATTACAAACTATCATAATTAGAATGTAAAAAAAAATACAATAAATAAATATTATCATTAAATTTATTAAATCGCTTGTTAAAAATTTTAATAGATTGATGTTTAAATATTTTATGATCTAAATCTGATAGGTTTTTTAATGCAGAATCCAATTGAGCCAATTTAATAAAACAATTATAAAGAATACAATATTTTGATTTCAAATTAATAATTAATTTTTTGATTGGATATAATATAAAAGATAATGCATATACATCATCAAAAAATGCATGACTTCTTAAAATAGTAAGTACAGGTAATGAAAGCAAATTCATATGATCTTGTTTCATCTATTTTAATAAATATTAATTAGAATATTGATAAATAAAAATAAATATTAATATTTAAAATAAATATATTAAATAATTTAAAAAATTTAAATAAATAATATATAAATAATAATTTAAAATTTAAATAATATTTACAATTTCCAAAGGAATTTTATGTCTTGAAATTGAAAAAACACAATCATACATAATATGCCAATGAGTTTCAATCCAATATTTTAAACCACCTCCTTTAATTGTTTTTTCATTTATAATATTTTTAAGTATTTGACCTAAATAATTTAAATTATTTAAATAATTTATTTTTTAAAATTATAAATGACTATAAATTACTTATCAGCTCTATGACTATTTTTAAAATATGTAACTAAAGTATTATAATGTCTTAAAATTTTATTAGCAAATGGTATTTTACAAATATTTTTGGAAATAAGATTTATTGCATAAATAATATATCTTACATTTAATATATATTTGTATTTTGAAGTAATTATAATACGAGCTGTCTGAATATTTACTCCTGCATCAATAACAATTGCTATAAATTTTTCTGAATCAAAATAATCAATTATATGTTCTATTTCTTCAGCTAAAAGTTCTTTTGTATAATGTTCACTAGTTAAATTTCTAAGTGACCAAAGATATTCATAATAATTTGAAGTATGAATAACAAAATTTCAAATAGATTCGCCTGATAGATTTGTTCAATCATCATAAGCTAAATATATATTTATTAATAATATTTATTATTATTATTATATATATATATATGAAAAAAAATAATATAATAACTTACATAAAGTTAAATTGTCTTGACTATTTATTTCTGTAATAACTTTTTGATTTGTAATAGTTATTTCTTGAATTAATAATCTATCAGAAAGAATTTTTTTGAAGGAGATGTATATACTGAACATAATGTTTTAAGAAGTTCAATAAAAAAAAGATTCTCAATTATTTTCCATGATATTTCACATACTACAAAAGCTTTAACTAATACATGATTAATATCTTTAATTTTTTCATCAGTTAATTTTATACTTTCAATAAAATCACTAACTTTTGTTTATAATTGTTTTTCGTTAAGTTTTTTTTTTTAAATTATCTTTTACTATTTTTTTTTAAAAATAAATCTTGAACTTCTGATAATACTTTTGGACATAAGTTTACTAAATGATTTTCACATTCTTCTGATAACCCTTTATGTCAATATTTTTTGTAAAAATTACAAATAATATTATAATGACCTTTTGAAATCTGTTTTTCTTGTTTAATATATATTCCTTATACTATAGATTTTGCTTTACCTCCTTTATTTGTTTGAATTATTTCTCTTTGTTCATTTTGTTCTATTTGTTTATTTTGTTTTATTTGTTCTATTTATTCTTCTTGCTCAATTAATTCTTCTTGTTCAATTTGTTCTTGTTCCTTATACATGATAATTATTTGTTAAAAAAAATTCTTAAAGTATATTTGTTTGTCAAAAAAATTCAAAAAAATTCTTAATATTTGTCAGATTATCATGGTTACAAAGGTTATACTATCTTAAATAATATAGTATACGTATCAATTTTTATTAGTATATTTTTATAAAAAATAAATTTAAAGTTATTATTATATAAAATAAAAATTATCTTCAATAAAACTTAAGACTATATAATTAAAGTCAATATTATCTTCAAAATTACAATTGTAAAATAGTAATAAGAGAAATATATTATTTATTTTTATTTAAAAAAAAATAAAAAAATAAAAAAAACCTATTACTACATTTACACAAGTTTACAAATCCAATTTTCACCTCACAAACTTAATTCCAGAGAAAAAAGAAGAAAAGTAATAAGAAAAAACAAGGTAAATATATTTTTATAAATAAAAAAATAAAATTAAAAATCTGATTCCATCTTTATAAGTGTCCTCACAAGCTTAATTATAGAGGAAGATAATAAGAGAAGAAAAAAGTAAGTATATTTTTTCATTTTTATTTAAAATAAAATAAAAAAAAACTTACTGTTATGTTTGTATAAACTCTCAAATCTGATTTTTACTTTCACAAATATTTCGTGAGCTCAATTTCAAAGAAAGAAGGAGAAAGATAATAAAGAAACAGCAAGGTAAGTATATTTTTTTATTTTTATTTAAAAATAAAAAGATAAAAATAAATAAATAATAAAAAAAACTTATCTTTGTATAATATATCCACGCGAATTCACGAACTTAATTTCTGCTTTCACAAGTGTTTCTATAAACCCTTGAATATATTTTCAAGAGAAGAATGGCAATAAAGAAAGAAAAAGGTAAGTATTTTTTTTTTATTTTATTAAAAATAAGAAAAAGGTAAGTATTTTTTTTTTATTTTATTAAAAATAAAAAAAAAATAAAAATAAAAAACTTACCTTTATATAATACATCCACGCAAGCTTATAAATCCAATTTCTACCTTCATAAATGTCTCTACAGACCCTTAAACTTATTTCCAAGATGAGAAAGAGGAGAAAGGTAATAAGTGTAAGTATTTTTTTTTTATTTTTATTTAAGAATAAAAAAAATAAAAATAAAAAATTTATCTTTATATATATATCTGTGCACCCAATTTCTACGCATCTGATTTTTGCCTTTTTACAAATTCTTAAACTTATTTCTGAAGTAAGAAGAAGAAAAGTAAGTTTATTATTAAGAAAAGTTAAGTTTTTTTTAAAAAAAAAACTAATTATTAAAAAAATTTTTTTTAGTTATATCAATTTAATCTGGAGATGCAAGAGATTTAGGATAGTTTAGGAGGTTTAAAATAGTTTCAGAGGTTTGGGTAAAGTTTAAGAATTTCAGAATTTGGGTAAATTATATAAAGGGCTAAACCTCCTTTAGAACAATTTCAGTTTTGACTTTTTTCTAAACCCTAAGGTTTAGCTGCACCCTTTACTTGTATTATTTTAACTGTTTTGTTTTATTCATTTGTTTAGATTTCTATTTGTAAAGCTTTTTGAAGATCTTCTTCTGTTTCAAAAGTCAGAATTAAGTGTATCCCCTTTTTATTAGGATTTTTTTTTTGTGATAAATTTATCCAATTTACTTTTTCGTTAAATTTTTTTAATAAAAATATTATTTTTTCTTTTATATTTTGTTCTTTAATATTATTGATTTTCACCTATGTTTTATATCTTTTGACATTAGTTTCTATTCTCTATTTTTTATATTTTGATAGATTTGAGTCAATTAAGGTTATTGAATTATTATTATCTATATTATTTTCTTTGTCATTTTTCTCTTTTTCTCTGCCTTCATTTTGATTATTATCTTCTCCTTCTCTTTTCCTTTATTTATTGTAATAAAACCTTAGTTTGATGTTATTTCTTGTTCTTTGTTTTTTCCTTTTTCTAATATTTTTATCATTTAGTTATTAAGTTGTACCTTTTCAATTGATATCTCTTTTATTGTGTTAATATTCTTTATTTCTTCATTTTCTTGTTGATATTCTCTTTCTAGAGTTGCTTCTTTTGATGGAGTTATTTTTATATCTTGTTTCATATCTTTCTGAAAAATTTTAATACTTGAATTTGATGAGCTTGCTTCTGCTATCAGGTCTTCTTCCATGGAAACTGTTGCATTCTTATATTACATTCTTTTTCTATTTTTTTTAACCATTTCTATAATACTTGTTGTCGTTCCTATTATATTATTCTTATTTTTATTTTTCTTATCTGTCATGTTTGTTGGTCTTTTTTTGCTTTTATTTAAAAGAGAATAAAAAAAACTCTATTAATTTTTCTTTTTTTTACTGTGGATTTTTCCATTTTTGTAAAAAAAAAGAAAGATTTTTTTTTTTATGTAACAACACTTGATAATTTTCTTTAAACAGTAAATGATCAATAATAATTTCAAGTATTTTTTAGTTATATCTAAGTAAGTTCTAATTTTCACTAGAAAATATAAAATATGATACTAATAAAAGTTATAGATTTAGTTTAGAATTATAACTTTTTATAAGATAATAGGTACTTCTAGTAGATAGTTACTGAAATCGAAAGAGATTTCATTAACAATTTAATTTAATATTTTTGGTAACTTTTATTTAAGACAAGATTTTAAAACAAGTAGATATCCAATTTGAATAAATAAAATATCATATGATAGCCCCTTAATTTGGAAATTCTTTTAAAAAAAAATTTGTCAATTTAAATTATTCATTGTGCCAGAATTCACCCTTGAAATTTTTAAAAAAATTTGATAAAAAATAGCTGTCTGGATACTTTTGGCAAGCTGATGTATTTTAAATATCATGGTTTTTATAAGGTTATTGGACATTTAGTGATCAGGTGATCATGAGCTTTACACATGTGACAGGTTTTTGTAAATTTTGATAAAGAAATTAATTGGTATCTACTTATAATTACACTTCTTTTTAAAAATTCTGTTGCATGTTTTTTTTGATAGGAAGGTAATAAATGCTATTCCTCTTTTATTAGCTCTTGAGTTAATTGGCATATAGTATGTTTCAGCTCCCGATTGTTAAAGCATGATCATTAATTCTCTGGAGATTATTTCTGGTGGTATTCTAACTATTTTTGTAGCAGGTTGTATTTTTTGTATTTCTATTAATTATTGATATATAATGCTAGTTGGTGTTACTCTCAAATATTCTTTTCTTAAGATTATTATCTTTTGGATAAAGATTTTATATGCAATTTGTAAATCTTGAAAATTAATCCAGTAAGTTATATATAATCCGTTTACTCTTATTCTTGTTTTCTTAATTTGACCATATTGGTTATTAATCATTTTATTTATATTTTGGTAACTATACTTAATTGGTATATCCTATAATTTCACAGTATTGTTTATATTTCTTTACATTCTTGTTTGTAGAATAGGAGCTCTTTCCATTTTTGTTATTTTTCCTTGTTCTGTGATTTAAAGTTCAATTTCTAAAGTTTTTTCCATATTTTTTTTACTGGAAAATGTTATAGTTGTATATAATTTTTTATTTATTTTATTTAATTTCCTTGAAATTGTAATTTATTAATGAATTTTCCTATGGTTTTTACTAGTTTATCAACTTTTTCTTTGGTTCCTTTACTACTTAAGATGTTTGTTTCAATCTATACTTTATACCTTTTAATATTTACTTCTACTTTCTATTTTTTCTTGATCTAATAAGTTTTCTCATTGTTTGAGTTAATTAATTTGGGATCCGATGGATTTTCTTCATCTATATCTTCTCTTGTCTTCTCTTTCTCTTTGTTATTTTTCCCTGGTTTTCATTTTCTTGATTTTGTCTATTATTTTTACTATTTCCAATTACTACTTTTACTTGTTTTTGTATGATATCTTGTTTTTCTTCTTGGTTTTGATTTTTGTCTATAATCTCTTCTTCTTCCATTTCTTGGGTTTCATTAATTTCTTTTTCTTGAGTTTTTTCAATAATTTCTTGATTTTTCTTTAATTTTTTCTTGTTATTTGTATTTTGACTAATGGCCTTTTTGGTTTTAGATTTTTTTTAATATCTAGGAGCATTTTTATTAAAGCTGTTTACTTGTTTTTATGTTTTTCTTTTCTCTGAAAATTATGATTTTAATGATCAGCAGAAAGAGTTCAAGACATCAATCTAATATAAATGTTCACAATAAAGATATTCTTCATAATATATGTATTATTTCCATCTACATTTTTCTTCAGAAAATGGTTTTACTTTCTAGAATACTTTGGATTTACGGTTGCAGGAGTTTGTTTTATGATTATGTTTGAAACAGTATTTATTTATTTCTCTATAACAAGTACAAATTTGATATTCAATTCCTGTCTCATCACATTTTACTGCTCCATAGGAACAACATTTTCAGTCATGAATTATAGTTAAGTTAATATCAAATATATGTTTTACTTCATCTTTTAATTTTTTGTAATTGAAATATTAATACATTGGTGTACAGTACTTGTTTTGTGTTGCTTTTTCATGTTCTCTTCAACTGATATTCTTAGTTTTACCTTTAATATCAAAATTTGCTTTTCTCAAGATTTCTTCTTTTAAATTTTTGGTCCAGTCAATTATTTCTTACTTAATTCTTCATTACAGTTGTTTTTTCTTGAATTATAAATTGGTCTTTTGGTATATATATTCTTTTCTACTTTAGAAAGGTTTATCTTTATTTTTTTTACTGTTTCAGATTCAAAACTTTATGTTCCTTCTTTTTTTTCTATTTGAGACCTTCTAAACTCATATAGTTTTTCTCTTTCAGAAATATATTCTTTACCTTTTCTCTGGTATTCCCAACACCTTCCATACTATTGATTATTAATACTGAATAGAAAGAGATCTCTTAATCTAGTTACTCTTTTACAAAAGCAGTAATGTGTATAATACTTCCAATCAAGATCTTTTTCTTTTTTTTTGTCTTAAGGACATTTTATATATAGGGATTCTTTAACATCCACATTCTTTTGAATAATTTCTTCAGTATCTTGAATTGTCACATCTTTTGTCAATATTAATAACTTGAGAATATTGAGTAGTCTTTCTCCATATCTATTGCAAGATTCAGAAATATATCATTCTGAGTTGTAATTTGAGGATTCAAATCTTCTTTTATAAGTCATGGTTTCTTTTTTTTAAGTTTAAAGTTTCTTTTTGTAAAGATTTATTTAGATTTTTTAATTTATTATTTTTTAAATGTGATTTTTTAAAAATCTGATTTTTATTTTCAGGTCTTTTATTATTCAGAATTTTTTTCATTGAAGATAAGTTATTTGTCTTGGTTAAATTTTCAACTTTTTTATAATTCTTCATTTGTTTATCTTGGTGTTCCTGTATTACATCTTGTTATCTCTTATTTTAATCAACTATTCTTTACCATCTTTTATCTTTATTTATTGTTTGTTACTTTTATTAAATTATTTTAACCATATGTTTTTATCTTTTTCCTTATATATTTTTTAGATTCTTATTAATGGTTCCCATGATTCTCTACTTTTAAATAACTTTAATCTATCAGAATGTATTGGTTCTTTTAAATTTTCAAATTTATTTGATAAGATATAACTTCCTTTATCTAATCTTTGCTCTACTGTAAATGGTCTCTTCTATTTCTTATCAAGTTTGCCTGACCATTGTTTATCTAATCTTAAGTCATACAATAATACTTTATCTCCTTTCTGATAATAAATTTCCTTTTTCATTTTCATATCTTTATGTTGTCTCTATGACTTTTTTTAAGATAATTTGATTAGTTTCCTGGTTTTTTGTTAATATTGTGGTAACATTTCTTCTATTTCATATATCCTTTTTAATATTAAATCTTCTAAATTTATCTCTCTATTATCTTCTTATTTATCTTCTAATTTCAGAGATAATACAGGGTTGCATCCATAGTTTAAATAGAATGAAGTATATTTAGTTGTACTATATTTAGCTGTTCTGTAGACAAATAATATTGAAGGTATGTGTAATTCCAATTAAATATATCATTTGTTTTTGTCAACATGGTTATTAGTGTTCTATTAAATCTTTTTACTAATCCATTTGTTTGAGGATGATAAGGTGATGATAATTTATATTTGATTCTAAACTTATCACACAATTCTTTCATCATCTTATTTTTAAAATAACTTCTTTGATCTGTTGATATTATCTTTGATGTTTTATATCTACATATTATTTTCGCAAATACAAAATTAACTACATTTTCTACAATTGCTTTATCTAATATCTTTACTTCTACCCATTTGATAAGATATTCAATTGTTACTACCATGTATTTATTTTTGTTTATAGTTTCAAGTAATGGTCTTACTATATCTATATCTATTCTTTCAAATAGTTGTATTCATTTCTTTCAAGTTTTTCAAATCTTTGACAAGTGTCACATGTTCTGATATACTCTTTAATATCATTATATATTTGGTTCCAATAATATTTTTCTTTTATTTTGTTATATGTTGTTTCTATTTCCAAATGTCCTGTAGTAGGTTAATTATGCATAATTTTCATTAATGTTTCAAATTCTGATTATCTTAATACTTTTAGTGATACATGATTCTATTTTCTTGATTTTTTGTATAATTGTTTATTAATAAATTAATATGAAAATATTACAAATAAAACTCTCTTTATTATTAAAAAAAATTTCAAATACAACTTACCGGAACCTTATATAATTACATATTAAATAATAAAAATCAGCTATATAATAATTTAAATTTTGAATTGTACTTATAAATTTTATATAATGATAATTATATCAGCAATAATTATTATAAATGAGTGACAACAACATCTCTCTTGAATTTTTTGAAATTATTTGTAAAAAATATTAAAATGGATAAAAATAAAATTAGAGTATATAATAAACAAAATTTTTAATGTAGCTTATTTGTAAATAATTTACAAATATTTACCAATTATTTGGGTATACCTTGTTTGTTTGCAAATCATTCACAAATCTCCTTGCCTATTTGTATTTATTTCAAAGAAGATAATAGAGAAGATTGAAAATCTTCAGATTCATAATCTTTCTTTTTTATTTTTTCATATATTTATATTAAGTCTTAGTAAATTTCTTTATTCAACCAGTAAATACAATAAAGACCTACAAAATTTTGATAAATGTTATATTCAATATTGAAACTTGTAAATTGAAATTATTAAATGTAATTAATAAATATAATAATAATAATAAAATATAATAATAATAATTGGGATTTTTAATATTTTTTCTTGAATTACAAGAATATTAATTGGATTCATTCTAATTATTTCTTTATTTAATTATAAAAAACAATCTGATTTTATCTTTTTAGCTACAGATGATTATATATATATAAATAAAACATTATATACAAACCTTTATAGTAATTATTAATAATTATTTTTAATATGTTGTCTTTGGGCAGTAATAACTCAATGGATATCGATATTTAAAACTATAAAATAATTAACATTATGAAATTTGAAATGAGAGCTTTCAAATGACACTAAGAACACCTTAGTAGAAAATCGTGTAAAATCAATCTGAATATTTATATGTAAAAGATTTTGTAGATATTTTTATTAAAAAAGGGACCTATTAAATTGATTCAAATAATTTGTCATGTTGTACGATGATGAGTGATGTGTATAAGTGACACGTTATATTTATCTTTCTTTCTGATCGATCGTTACAAGAGAAGAAATTTTTTTTATAGGTATTTCATAATTTTATTACTAATATTAACTAAGAATGATAGTTATTATGTATTAAGAATTTTAAAAGAATGAATGTTGCATATTGGCAAAGATGTTAATTAAAAAAAAAAATTCGATTAGTCTTGAAGACGTGCTTTTATCAGCTATACATGGTTTTATTATATTATTCTGAGCCATATTTTAATGATAATAATAATAATGATAATGATAATAATAATAATTAACCTTTATTTGGTTATATTATAATTTCCTTTGAATTCAATGATATTTATATTTATTTATTTTTTAAAAAATCAAAAAATAGGGCATATTCCAATAATAAATCAAAAGATTTTTAATAGTAAGTTGTTCTATGGCTTTAAAGTTATTTAAGGTTTATTCACATTATTATTATTATTATAATCATTTTTAAGTATTTTTAAGTCAAGAATTAATTGTTAGATTTTAAATAAATAATATCAAGGACCACACGTGTATATATATTAACATATTATAATATTTTGTTTTATTTGATATAATTATTATTTTTTGTATTTTTGAAAGAGAGAATTATTACTTGTATATATATATTGTAATAATAATAATAATAATAATAATAATAATAATGAAATTGTCTTCTTATCAATCAGTATTATATTTCAATATATTTTGTATATGTATTATATATTGTATTAATTAAAAGAAAAAAGAAAGGAATTTTAATTAATAGGGAAAGAGTAATAGTTGTTGTAAATTAATAGTGGGGAAGAGTAACATTAAGAATAAAAAAAAAAGTAAAACGTACAAGCCAACGTTTTAAGAAAAAGAAAAAAATATATCTCTGCGTTATTCTATAAATTTATTTATATATTTATATATGTATGTATAGAAAGAAAGAAAGAAACAAAGAATGTGTATAAGAAGAAAAAATTGTTCAATGCAAAAAAAAAGAATAAATGCCTACCTATTAAGATATATTAAAATATTAAGTAAAAAAAGAAAAATAGAATCGATACTGAAGATAAATGAATTATTAACATTAAATAATAAACAAATCTCATTACATTTTTTTGTTTTGTTTTTTTAATAATTCATTTAACAATTTTACCAATTATAAAAAAAAATCAATTATAAAATCGATTATTCCAATTATAATAGAAAAAAAAATAATAAAAAAATAAGTAATAAAATGATAATATAATGTTCTTAATTACAACCCACCAACGCTCAAAAAAAGCACAAAAAACACTCAAAAACACAAAGTATATATATATAATATATAATCTCTCAACGAACGTAATCTTGTTTTTTAGTCTTGTTTATAAAATAATAATAAAATAATAGTAGTAGAAGTAATAGTAATAATAGTATGCAGAAAAGGAGGAAGGAAGAGAAAAAATATAACAAAAGAATATAACAAGAGAATGTAACAAGAAAAATATAAAAAAAGTAATTAAACAAGAAAAAAAAAAGAAAAAAAAAAAAAAAAAAAAGAGAAAATGAAAAAAATGAAAATTATAAACAACAATGTCATTTCAAAAAAAGGAATTAAAACTGTAATATAATTCCCATTAATTACTTTGTAATAATAATAATAATTATAATTATAAATGAAAAAAAAAGTGAATCCATCATCAAATAAAACCATAAAAAAAAAAAAAGGATAAAGGAGAAGTAAAAGAAAAATTCAATTAAAATGTTCTCTAATCTAATTATATAGATATATGTTATATTTATATATATTATATTTTATATGTTATATATATATATCTTCTTTTTTTTTTCTTTTACTTTTCCTTGACTTTTTTTCTATGAAATAAATCATTCATTCACTCATTCATTACTCGTTACTTGTCTATTATGATTCATCATCTATATTTATTCACTCACTCATTCATTCAATAATATTCAATCGTCTATTGGTTATTATTCATCAACTTTTTTTCTTTTATTTTCATGTTAATCCAAAGTTGCACGCATTTGATTTTGTGACAATGGTTTAAAATTATTATGAATATCAATTCCTCTTGAACGAAGTTCAGATTCAGCGTGTCGTGGTACAAGTTTAGGAATAAGTTCATGTCGAATAGATAACTCTATAAATAACCAAAAAAAAACAATGAATTTTTATTAAATTAAATTATATAAATGAATTTTTATTAAATTATATTAAAAATAAATGAATTTATTATTGAATAAATTACCTTGTCGAGTAAAATCGAAAAGTTTTGGTAAATCTTTCCCTGTAGGAAGTCTCGTTTCAGGATTCCTAAGTTCATCAAAGAATGGATGACACATTGCTTCAATAGCCGTTAATCGATTGGAAGGGGTATATTCTAAAAGACGTTCTATGAGATCGATTGCTTCCGGTGGTGTTCTGGCTCGAAAAACCTATAATTAAAAATAAATATTTTATTAAAATAAATATTTATTAAAATAAATATTATATTCACAAAGAAAAAAAAAAAGAGAATATAAAAATTACTTTTGAAAATGGATGAGGTTTAATTTGAGGGAATTTATGTTCCATATAATTTGGATTCATGGTTTTTATTTGTTCACGTGTAGGCGTTCCTAAAACTTTAATAATTTCTACTAATTGATCAATTCCACTATCTCCAGGGAATAAAGGTTGTCCAAGCATTAATTCTGCCATAACGCACCCTGTTGACCAGACATCTAAATTAAATTATTAATTAAAATAAATAAATCATCAAATTATTTATATTTATTAAGGTAAAAATATGTCAATTAAAATTGATAAAAAAAAAATGCATAAAAAATAATATTTACCAATATTCGTTGTATAATTCGTTGCACCAAAGATCAACTCTGGTGCTCTATAATATCTTGAACAGATATATGATACGTTTGGTTCACCGGCAACTAGGATTTTGGCGCTACCAAAGTCACATAATTTTAAAACTCCTGTGGACGGATTCAATAATAAATTCTGTGGTTTAATATCACGGTGACAAATACCGAGAGAGTGGATATAGGCAAGTGACCTGAATAACTGGTACATATAAAGTTTTATAAAAAGCACGGGCATTGTTTGTTTGCTTTTAGCGTACACTCGAGAAGCTCGATAAACTGTTTCGGGAACGTATTCTAATACAAGATTTAGATAAACTTCTTCTTTCTAAATAAATAAATTAAAAATATATATTAAAATATATTATACGATATTTTATATATATATATATATATATATATATATAAAAATAAATATGATATTATATCTAAATTATGATATTATATACAAATATAAATATTTTAACGATTAAAATTACCTTCTCTCCACTAGAGTAGAAAAAGGCCTTTAAATCAACTATATTAGGATGTGATACCAATCTCATTATTTGAAGTTCACGATTCTGAAGAAAGTAAAATAGAGATTTTTTTCAATATATTATTATTTATTTATTGATTCATTTATTTTGAACCACCTTTTCCTTTTTCTTTTTTTTTTGCCTAACCTTAAAGCGTTTATCTTGAAGTACTTTTTTAATTGCGGCATCTTCACCAGTATTAGTTAATTTCGCTTGAAACACTACTCCGAAGGAACCGTTTCCAATGACTTTGGTAACAGTATAAGATAAGTCAAAATCGTCTCCTGTTTTTCCATCACTAGCGACTACTTTGATCACTTTAAGTGGATCGGCTTCACCTTATTCCGAAAAATAAATTGAGATGTAGAAATTTTAATATATTTTTTAATAGATTTTTAATGTTTTTAATATAATTTTCACTAAATTTTAATATGTTTTAGTCTATTTTCAATATATTTATTGTAGCAGATTAATAGTAGATTAATATCAGATTACTGGTTACTGCGCAAAGAACTTGACTCACCAGGCTTTATTCCATTGATGGGATTATGTGTAGACATATTATTATGAGTACTATGGGATTTTGTTTCCGGGTTATTAGCAGAAACGGGTTGTCGACGTTTACTTGACATCATTGAACAAATGATAGTAACGATAATAAAGAAATAATAAAGAAAATCTTTCGAAAAAAAAAAACAAATAATTAATTAATTGGAGTTAAATTTCAATTTTTTCCATATGATATGCTTTGGTTATTGCTTAGCTGTACTACTAGTGCTTCATTCTAAACCAAACACATGATCTGTCCAGCTGAGATTAAAAATATAAATAAATATATATTTAATGTAAAATAAATTAAATAAATTAAAAAAGATCTTGGATTTGTTGTTCCGAGTATTTAAAGTCAAAATAATCAAAATATAGTAAAATATAGTCAATATACATAATCAATATAATCAATAAATCAAAAAAATGTTAATAATCGATTTTAGTGGTCATTGTAACATATATATGTCAATAATACAATAGTTTTATGTTTAAAACAAATTATATACATTTTTTCTATATTCGTCGTATTCTTTATCTTTGAAAATTGGAAATAAAATAGAACACATTAGTAATAGAAACTTGATAAATAAAGAAAATCGTTGTTAGTAGTAATAGTAGTAACTAACAGAATATTAGAATAAATAAAGAGAGAACATTAATAAATAGAAATTGAAATTGTTAGGATTAGGAATATATAATATCATTATTTTAGTTATTTTAGTAATTTACATGAGGAACTATTCCATCTTTGAAAAACCACGTTGATAAAAAAAATAATTTAATTCTGTCATTATTTATTATTTTGATATTATTATTTATTATTATGATATTATTATTTTATTATTATTTATTATTTATTATTATTTATTATTTTATTTAATTATAGAAATTACAAAAATTACAAACCAAGTAAGGCAACAAAAAAAATTAAAAAAAAATTCATTTGATTATTTATTATTATTGAAACAATTAATTATTATTACTATATTTACATTGCCAAAATTAAAACAAGTTTCACATTTTGATAAATTTTGTAAATAATGCACAAATAGATTTATTGATATGGATCCTTAAATTTTGATTATTCTTTTTAAAATATTCAAAAAGCATACTGTTAGAAACATTAATTGTATATTATAGAATTATATTGCTATATAAGATATGCTGTAACAAAACCAGACAAATTAAACATAATGTCACAGCAAGGTTTCAAGGTTCAAACTGCTGAATATCACAATAGTATCACAATCCACTTTATTTTATTTTTGTCATGTCTTTCTTTTAATTATTTAATAAACATAAGATAATAAGTGGAATAAGTATAACTTATTATTCTTGTCTTTCAGATTAGACTTTTATCTAAATTAATTACTTGATTAATTTGCATTTGCTTATATTCCTTAAAAAATTTCATAAAATTTTTCTTCCTTTAAATTATTAACACTATTTTTATGTAATAAATATTAGATCCTTGTATCTTTTATTCATTTCTATAATAGCATTTTGATTATCATCAATAAATAAATTTACATGGCCTAAAGTTTTAATTGTAAATAAAGATACTAAATATTTAGGTGAATATAAAAATTTATTACTTAGTTATAGTGTAAAAATTATAAAACTAAATCTAAATGTATTACATTAATAGCTGAATGTAATTATCAAGAATTTGAAAAACATGCTTATATTTGTCAAGATGCTGTTGATTTTTTTTTTATCTACATCTGAAAGTTGTCAATTCTGAATTAAAGATCTTCACATTAATAATGATATTTATTATAATACTTCTACTTGATTAATTTATATATCACTTAATAAATTGTAAAATAAACATTAAAAGATGAAAAAATAAATACTAATCTTTTAATTAAACATTAAAGACCTATTGGTTACAATAAATTTCAATTAACTTATAAAGATTTAATTTTATATCTTCTTGAACTTGATGAATTAGAATTTGATAAAAAAGAATAACAATATAAATTGGTATTCAAAAGTTTTTTTTATTAAGAAAACTAGTTAACTTAGTTAGATGATTTTTTGAGAATTAGTTAAGTTGATATTATATAAAGTAATCTTTTTAACCAATATCTGTTATAGTTCTATTATTTATCTATTATTTTTTGTATAATCAATTGTATAACTCTAATATAATTAGTAAATCACATGATAACTATACCTGTATAATGTATTGTATAATTTTATTATAAGATAATTATGAATTGTTTAGTTTCAACTAATTATGATATTCTTATTTTTTATATTAAAAAATTTTGACTTTAGTTAACTAAGTTGACTAAGTTGATTTTAAAATATAAACTTAATCAAGTTGATTTTTTTTAAACTTGCTTTAAATATTAATTATATTAACTTATAAATAAAAATGGGAATAATAAATCTAATAGATTATTTGTAAGAGAACAATTATTAATTGTTAAGGAAATTAAGTATTCATTTAAATAAATATTACAAGATCAATATTAATTTTAGTAAAATTAGTTTCATTAATATAAAAATAAAATAATATTGTTTTATTTTAATTCTAAATATATATTCTTTGAAAAATTTTAATTATGACTACCTTTGATTATTTTTCTATTTTTTCTTCTTAATTAATTATTTCTAAATATTGTTGACCATGATTATCTTTACTAAACACAATAAACTAACAACTAATTACAGAAAAACTATTGTCTAAAAGATTATAAAGCAATTAGACAAATATGTTAAAATTGAAAGGTTTATACTATAGAGGAGTATAAGAAGTAAAAGATTTGGTGTTGTGGGTTGGTTCAAAAGAAACTAAAAGTGTGAAGATTTAAAAGGGTATAGAGTTTTATACTAAGTTTACAGATATTTATAAAGAATATTACAAGTTTTACTTAGAAACTATAATAATTCATACAGAATTAATGTAATTAACTCAGGTCATGAAACAAGATTAATTATAAATGAGATCACAAAATAGGATATTGTTAAGAAAATATTTTACTAAGAAATCAAAGGGTTGAATTATTATTTGTCACGAAGACTTTATTAATAATTCATTATAATTATCAAGTTCAGAATATAATCAAGTTCTAACTGTCCTTTCACTAAGGACAAAAGTTACTTCTATTTATACAAAATTACTATTCTATTATAAGACTATAATTATTAATCTCAAGAAAGCTCCAGAAATTTCTGTCACATTCCAGAATATTCTATAAGTTATTTTTGTTAATGAGTTATTTATGTCAAAAGTATTTACTAGAGATGTCAACTAGAGGTATTAATTAGAGGTGTCAACCAGAGGTATTGACCTCACATTACAATTAGTTATAAAAATGATCTATATCTGTTACTTATAAACAATAATAATTCTAATATAAATGTAATACAAATAAAAAAATCTAACTAATAAAATATGCTAATAAAATATAATAATGATAATGATAAAATAATAAATATATAAAAAAATAAAATCAACAATATAATTATATAATTTTCTAAACTAACATGTTCTTTTTATTATATCAATCTTTATAATATTTTATTTTTTTATTATAAATTTTTTTATTTGAAATTAATCATTTTACTATATTTTTTATAAATTTATTTGAATTTTTTTTTTACATATTAGTATTTTAAGATAACCTGTATATAATATACATATTTTATTATATTTTTTTATACCTTATTTATATATTACTTTAATTTTTATTAATTTTATTTTAATATCTTTGTAATTTTCCATTTTAATAAATGTTTTTTATTATATTTTTATATTTTTTGTATATTCTTACTTATACAAAAGTTAGCAGGTGATAAGTTACAGGCACATCTTATATAAATTAGTCTGAGTCTCATCTTTTCAAACAAATATTAAAATAAGTTGTGTATTTTATATTATATAATTTTATGTAATGTAAAAGATTTTCTTTTTTTTTAATTAATAAATTTGAAACAAAGCCTTGTTGGAACTTAAAAAAAAAAAAAAACTTATACAAGAGTTATTTTTTAAATAATTTTATATTATTTGAATTTTATCAATAAAGAAATAATAAAAATAATTAGTAATTATACTTATTTTTATATTTAGAATTTTGAAAAAATTTGTAATAGCCTTTATATTAAATCTGAAAGTTATCACTTTTATTGAAAATTCAAAAAAAAATATTTTTATAATATATTAGAAATTTTATAGAGATATTTTAATATGCTATAAATATAGAATATTCAAATTATGCATTAAAACATTGTGTTTTAGTACATTATAAGTACTAAATGTTCAAATAACATATTAGAATGTTATATTTTAGTATGCTATAAGTATAAAACATTAAGTAATACACTAAAACACTATATTTTAGTATGTTATAAGTACAAGATATTCAAATAATGCACTAGAACATTGTGTTCTAGTATGTTAATACTATTTTAAAAATACTATATAAATGGTGTTCATATAGTATTATAAAATGTTTTTATTTAATTTCTAATATAATTATAATAAATTAACTATACATATTATATCTGCCATCCAAATGCAAAATCCAAATGCCAAAATTCCAAATGCCGAAATCCCAAATCTCAAATCCCAAATTATGATTAGTATTTTTTGCTGAAATCCCAAATCCCAAATCCCAAATACTAGTAATTTGGAATTTGGGCAACACGTATAATACATGTCACCTAAATCTCAAATTATTTTGATATTTCAACTGTTAAAATTCAGTTTTCATAATATTTGAAATTTGAGATTTGGAATTTTGATAATTAATAATTTGAAATTTGAAATTTGAAATTTGAAATTTACAATTTTGAATTTGGGTGGTACTTATAAAATTAACTAGTTCAACTTTTAATCAATGTCTATTATATATTAAAGATTATTATTAAGGATAGTAAGTACAATACAAATTGAGTTAGGAATTTAATCAGATTTAATTTAACTAATTGAACCTAGGAATTAGTTCTGGTTATACTTGTACGTAAAATTATTTTAAAGCCCCAAAATTATAATTTCAGAGAAAAAAGTCAAAATAGTTTTTCATAGAAAACAAAATTATTTTACTTAAAATCTGAAATTTTTTGACCACCCAGATTTATTCTTTAATTAAATATATATATAAGTGGGTACTTTTTTTACTTCTATATATAAAATAGATTCTGCATAAATCTCAAAAAGTCAAAATATCTCAAAAATTCAAAATTAATTTTGAAAACATGTATAGTTCTGGTACAATCTGGTACAATGACTAAATTCTACAAAAGTTAAATTTTAATATAAAAATTAAATAATAATGTAAATCTAATTAATTAATACAATTATAAAATTTTATTAAATAATTATTATTAAATATAAATTCTAAAATTATTTAAAAGCTCTTATTATAAGTTTTAAAATAATTATTAAATTATTTTCTAATATTAATATTTGTAAAAATCTTAATATTTAAAAATAATTATTTTATTTTTAATTTAAATTGATTTTATATAATTTGAAATGATTTTTTACTATAATATTTCTATAACTAATTGAAAGCTCTAGTTCTTTTTATTTTTATAGTACTAATATTAATTAAGTTATTTAAAAATAATTTATTAAAAATATCAATATTAATTAATTATTTAATTATAATAATGATCTTTTCATTAGTGTTAGAAATCATGAATACAAAATTGCGATTAATTAACTATTAACTATATTGTCGTACCAATATGTGAACAAGAGTCTGAAGGATAACTAATATTCTTAAACTAAACTAACTTAAACTACTTAAATAATTCTCAGAATTTCTCGAGGATCACTAAGATCAACTCAATTCAATTATT
>CAJVPK010000643.1:0-25038 GCA_910592015.1 Diversispora eburnea | reverse complement strand
AGGGCTTTCGATCTATCTTAGAAACATCTTAGTAGAAAATCGCTCCCTGTCGCCTAAATCTCGGCCAAAGTTAAAAATCAAATTTTTCAAGCGGAAATTTCTGGAGGTCATGTGATATTTCCGTAAATCGACGCCTAATTAAATTTCCTGATGCAGACGTTCAGCTTCTTTTGGAATAGTGGCACACTTCAAAAGATATGTGCGGCACTTTAATTACAATTTTTTTGGGATATGGAATATTTAATCTTGCAGTAACCCTTGGAGCATGATTTTTGGATAAATTTGAATGTGTTGTGAATTACTGGGTAACATGTGTGTTTTGGAATTGATCTGAGTTGCAGTTGGGATTGCACTGTGTCAATATATAAAGAGAAATGGAAAAACTATGAGTGATATTTTAAATTGTAATAATCAATTGATAAAGGTGTGGTACTTCTTTTTCTGTTGGATAAGATATTTTGTAGGTCATAAAATTGGAATTAGAAAATGAAATTATGAAATGCAAATGAAAAATTTAGTTACATTTGCATCTCTCTTCCCTGTAGCTGAAAAACTTAAGTATGCAAGCTCTGTATCACACTTTTTAACTCAAGTTCATGATGATCCACAACTATAGAAATTGCTACAAATGATATCCTCAACAAATCTTACAAATAAAAGTCATTATCTTGCTTTTGATGAAGCACTTAAACATATGGTGTAAACTTCATCAAGCAAAATATTAGTGGAAATCTTATTGACCAACCAACCTTGATGATGAAGATTAAAGTAGCTCAAAGTGAGAAAAATCGTTTATCAATACTTTTTGCTAAATATACTGATGATATTACAACAAGTCAGAGCATTCGTGCGATCAAATTACGTAAAGATTCACTTTGGTCTTTGGTTACAAAATTATTGAATACTTTTAACTATCTAGATTCCAATATATATTCTTTATTTAAAGGTGTACCAGAACTTAATGAAGAGGGTATTTCAAAAATTTTTTCTTTATATGAAATTGGCAAAATACACTTTCAAAAAATACTTGCTCAAGATGTGTATAAAACTGAGTCACGAATAACTTCGAGACGTCATGTATGTAATATAAATGCTTATACCTATGTACAACTTTTGGAAAGAGAGAAAAAAGCAAATAAGCAAGTAAATAACCCTACTCAAGTATCTACTACTTAACAAAATATTTCATTAGCATCATTGCCTCTTGAAATCAATCACCAAAAAAAAACACACCACTATGGAAGTAGAAAAAACAATATTTAAACAATTATTTGAATTCGAATAATTGCCTGAAGTCATAGTTTCAAAAGTATTGTCACAACTTCAAGCTATTTCTTCGGACTGAACAGCTGAAAAAATTAAGACCTACTGGAGAAATAATCAACATAGATAAAGTAAAACATAATTATATAGTTAATACATAGTAAAATTATAGAATAAAAAAGATTTTATACCTTCCATAACAAAAATTCTATTAATTATATAGCTTCTTATTAAAATTTTAAATGTAATATATTCTTGTTTATAAATATCATAAAAATTTTTTTAATTAAAATTTTTATTTCTATCTGCTTAAAAAATGATTCTAAGAAACTATGAAAAAATATATATAAGGTATATTTGTGCTAATAAGATATTTTGATTCAACCGTTGGACTCTAACCTTTGAAGGATAATTTTAAATTAAATTTAGAGATTTCAATAGAAGATCTTGAAATTTATATTTAAAAATTGTCATTTTCAATTCTGTTTTTCTTAGTGTAAAGTTAGCAATAGGTGTATTTTTTGGTATAGAATGAAAGCTTGAAACTTGTAAATCAAGTTTTGTTTAAGGTTGGAAGTGTCATTTATTATTATAAATTAAAGTATTTTTACAATGATGATCTACATTTAACGTTACACAAGACCGGTCTACTAACAAAAATCACTAGCGGGGAAATGTCACGGGACTGATAATTATTTAATACAATTATAGGTGATGATTCCTATCTCGGTTGAACTTTGAAATGAATATTTTAAATTAGGATTGTCATATGTAACTCACCGTGAAATAATTTCATTAGATTCAATAAAAGAAGAGAAAGAAGAGGTCGAACCTAATAATATGATTCGATGATAGAAGAGAATAATAGTTATTCTCAATCAGATAATGAATTCTTCCAATAATTATTGTTGAAGAAGTAATAAGTAATAATGAAGATTACAATAATACGATGATGATTATATGACGAAATGCAGTAATAACGATATCAAAAATTATTTAATAACTGTCTAGCTTTCTTGTGGGGAATATTTAATTGACTTGATACATAATTAATAATAATAAACATAATTATTTTATTTTTTATGATATATTTATTTTTATTTTATCAGTAATAGAAAATACCATTTCTAAAACCTTGAAGATGAGTACCATCAGTGGCCCGATCATTCATGTGTTCCATAAGAATAGTACTTCTTCACCTCTCCAATCTTTAAGAATTGTCACATTTTTGTGGAACAATTGAGTAGACTAGAATAAAAATAATTTTATATAATTTATGTAAAAAAAAAATTTTTATTTGGATCTAATAAATATTATCCCCAATTTTTATTAACGAAATTGTCTTATACGAATCATGAATTAAATTAAAACAAACAAAATTATATATACAATTTATTAATACTGTATATTTATAAATTATAATTCAAATGAAATATGTATTAATAAATTAAAAGTTGATTAGATATATTAGATACACATAATAATGTAAAGTAATTAGAATTAGTTCACTTATTAGTTAATTTATTCGTATAATTTTTTATAACTATTATATTACATATTTTGCTTGTGCTTACTATATTTACAGTCATTCAATATAATGTGTAGGTCTATTGGACAAACACAAATAAGTGGCCTAAATATGAATAAATATAAATTAATATAAATAATATTAATAATAAAACTTTTTATTAAACGGGAGAATAAATATTATACCGAAATTTGTCTATTTTCATTCGTGGTCTCAAAATAAAGAAAAAGCAGTTATAGAAATCACTTGATGCAAAGTACTGGCCTTGGATAATTTCGTTTCAAACAGTAATGATGTAATTCGATAATTTCATAAATCTTTTAAATAATAACAATAATATAATAGTAAATAAATTAGTGTATAATTATAATAACGATGATAACTTTAAAGTCATATTATTACCACCTAATCCCACATCACATCCTTTGTATTAACTATTTTATTGACTGTAAGGCTTAAGTTGCTTTCGACCAGCGATGTCAAGATCATATAATAATTGCCAATCTTTCTAATGTGAAGCTTTTGTGTGGATCTTGAAAAGGTATGTCGGGGTCAATTTCGGAATATTTTAATTTTGGAAGTATAGTCCCAACCATCGATATTCTGGAAAAAAAAAATGTGGTCATTAGGAATATTTATCCGAGTCAGAAATAAATTAACGATATTAACCTTAGAAAAAACCCTCTGAAAACTTAAGTTATCTGCCTTCCACGATACTAATAAATTTCTCAAAAATCTGTACGAAAGAATAGTTATTTCACAATTTGATTCATTGAAATGCAAAGTAACAACCAAATATTCATACCTTAATTGCACATCCGGAACTTTCACCAAAAATAAAATTATATATTATTATATTTCTGGTTACAGGAACCTACTAGTGGAATTATTTCAAATTATAAAACTTGTTAGATGAATATATTTAATGAATCCCTAAATGGATAACAATCTTTTTATATACTTATCTTAATAATAATGTTCGACAAGTAAATAGACAGGAAGCTGGTGACTACCAAGAAATGACTTGGATATCCACTGACTCATAACTCACCGCCAATGCCTGGACAGACATGTCCAAAGACACATGGGAAGTTCTCACCGCCAATGCCTGGCAAAGTAAGTAGATCAACTATTACCGCCAATGCTTGGACAGCAACTCATAACTTCACCATCAATGACTGGACAGACATGAAGTATGGCGTCTCCGTGTATCCAAAGATACAAGTGAAGTTCTCGCCGCCAATGACTGGACAGTCGCGATAAAACGCGTTTGTTTTTTTTCGAGAACGTCCCATATTAATCATAATGTTTTGTTATGTTATACTGACTTAATGCAATACATCACAACGCGGGAGATAATGTAAGAAATTGTATTAATTGTTTGTTTATTTGCTTGATTCTTTATTTGACATTATATTTCTTTTTTACTTTATTATTATATTTATTATTTATATCTAATATTGGAATTCTAATTCTTGAAATTCTAATAATAATAATAATAATAAATAGGTTTGAAACCTCTGGTAATTGATACCTTTTATAATAATCATAATAATAAAAAAGTAGTAAAAATTAATTTGTAAAAATTGGTTAAATTTTTCATTTTTGTAAATATATTACAAAGTTATAATAATATGCATAATAAAATTTAATCAATTCAATTTATTGACTCTGAAAGAAAAATCTAGAAGAAAAAATAATTAAGACGTAATTACGAAAATAATTAAATAAAGATCAATGTTATTAACCTATTTCAGTGAAAAGCGAAACGGTCCAACCATACGTAAATTTAAAACCAACAGACAAGCACATCAAATGACAAATAGAAATTCTTTGCTAGAACAATTCGCACTCAAAGATAAACTACAAAGGGCCCACTTTTTCAAACAATTTTAGATTTATTGATTATACTTAATTCATTTTTTAAATCACTTTTAATCATGAAAATTGAAAATTAAAAAATGGAAGAAATGAAACATTACGAGAAGGTAAAACAGAATAGATAAAGTTATTAAGAGAGGTTCATTATAAATCACAGAATTTATCTTTTCGAATTCTTAAATGAGACAATATTCATTTATTAGATGTATTAAATTTACCTCCTCCTATAAATGTTTTTAGTTTAAAAAATTATATTGAATTCTTTACCTTTCTTTACTTTAGAAAATCAAAAATTTAAACGATCGAGGAAGATCACAATTTTTTATCCAAATGATTGGCAAATATATTTATCTAACAGTATACACAGTGCAGTATATGTCTTTAATTCATATTTAAGAAATGTCGTAAATGACACAGGTACAGCTGCCTCTATATTCTCACAACGAATTTCGATTACTTTTATTATGAATACAAAAGGCACGCAAATTAGGTTGGACGTGACAACAAATAGCTACCATGTCTTTGTTTTACATAAGAAATTATAAATAATTCAATCACAACATTTTCATTGTAAATGACACCATCACAGAAAGATTTCATCCATATCTTCTTCTGTCGCAAGTGAAATGTCATCATCCGGTAGATGTAACCATTCTCTTAAATTTTTCGAACAATTTTCAGTTGAAATAAAGGAACGGATTTTCCTTTGTAATTTTTCTTGTTCCACAAATTCATTTCGAATAACTGCGAAAAAATTAAAAATCTTCATATAACATGTGATGGCATCAAACGCAAATGAAATTATACAAGAGGCCAATTCAACAGCCAAATACTTTCTTTTGTCTGCTAGAGAAACAGCAAACAATATAAGTCGATCTACTATAACCTGAATGCTATAAGTTTTAACATTTTTGGCATCCTCAATGTTGCAATCAAGGTTGTTGCTAAGGAGTCGACATAAACTGCAGATAGTCATCACTAATAGTTTTTTTTACGTCACCAACCGTATGCTTTTTTGTGGATCTATACGGAGGTCCAGAAACTTCAACATTCAAAAGTTCTCTTGCGTCGGATAACCTGAGAATGAATCTGTTTTCGTTCTCCAATATTACCCATAAACATAGTGTTTGCTTCTTTGATTGATCTCACATCCTTCTCTACCCACATATATTTTACATCAGGAAACGCTTTGTGAAATGCGAGGATAATTGGTGACAGAACTTCAATGATATAAGATCGTTCAAGCATATCTCGGTCTAGCACTTTTGGCATCAATAACTTAAACTTTGAGACAAAATCTAGTAATTCATATCGTATGAAGAAGCACAAATTATATGTGCAGAATATTCATCATATGTTGCTTTCGTAATAATGGGTTTATTAGGTGTCGCTATTAAAGTACGTGTGACTAAGTTAATAGCAGAAATTGTGGTTCGTTGATGTTGGATAGCTTTTTTCTGTTGAATTTCAGCGTTGTTAGATGCAATCTTTCACCGCTGAATGGCTTTTTTTTTGCGAGCTCAAGCCAGTGTTGTTTTTCGGGTCCCCTCCATTTTGAAAGTAACGTGGAGGCGTATTTAGAGACACTGTTTGGCCAATCCGAAACCTGATTTGATAACGAACTCAAGCTCCGACAACAGACTGTGAAACAATCATTTTCTGATGACCCTGGATTGTTCTCCAGTAACTTGCAGACATAAGAATCTATGTTGTCACTCTTTCATTGGTCTTGAAGTGACATAGACATCATGCAGACGATCCTTTGGTGCCAAGAAATCCTTTTCGCCATAACGTTGCAATTAACAATGTTCCAATGTCAAGAGTTAGTGGAAGTTTGATTTTATCAGTTATTGATTGATGATCTTGTCGATCATAGCATGATTTTATTGGTTGATGATCTGATCTTTCAAATTTCACTGCTCAACCTTCTATATAGCCCTTTTGTCGAGGGACACCGTAACTTTTGTATCTTGAAGGCTTTTGCTTGCTTGGTAACCTCCACTCTTGAAGTGGTTGTGGTTGCGATGTCTTTCACACTTTCCCTACGCCAACAGATCCGGTACAGACCCGCTCCAAGGCTTATGGACTTGCGACTCTGGGAGGTGTATCGATGAAAGGAAATTGACGAGGGACACCGTAACTTTTGCATCTTGAGGGCTTTTGCTTGCTTGATGACCTCCACTCTTGAAGTGGTTGTGGTTGCGATGTCTTTCACACTTTCCCTATGCCAACAGACCCGGTGTAGACCCGTTCCAAGGCTTATGGACTTGCGACTCCGGGAGGTATATCGTCATTTGTCTGCTGTAGCTAACAAAAAACAGAAGTCTATTCACACACACATGCCATTCCACGAAAATTAAAAAATAAATGTCTGATGTTGGTAACAAACACTTTATTATTTATTCACATGAACGTTCTGATATAAATAATAAGAGTTATCAAGAGAAATATATGATGTTATCAAAGAGGGAGGGAGTACGCGGATCCTAGGCGAGTCCCGCATCAAATTATTTCTTTGCTCTCACGCCTCCGAAAAATATCTATAACTAATTTGTTTCTATTGCTAACTACGTAACTATCTCACCCCACACTCTTTTACTACACTAGATTTCCGAAATAAATTATCCCGCCCATATCTACAGAATTTTTGTCTATCTATATCTTTCACACCCACACAGACAATATAAAATAATATTCTCCGCAATAAAACCTCTCCTAGATTAAGTAAATCCAGTGGAAGATGATGAATGAGCAGAGGCAGATGATGCTTCACTTTGTTGATCGGATTCTCTTCTACCCATGCTTTGGATGAGGGAATATCGTTGATTGATTTCGTTCTGAAAATATGCGATGGTTCTGCTAATCGATTCAAATTCTGAAGTAGTTCGGCCAAAATTATTATGATAGGTTTCCAGAATTCTCTCGATTTCGTTACATCTCCTGGTTAGAACATTAATCATTGAAAAAATATTTTGTGCTTCTGTTGCATAATTTGCATTACGGGAATTTATTTTTGCAGTAAGAACGTTATTAATTTCGGTTCTGATCCTGCCGATTTGTTCAACAATGGCAGTATTGATCTTGGTATCACGAGAGTTTGTTTCATCGACAATTTTAATTTTACTAAGATAAATGGCTTTTAATCTTTAAGTAATTTGTATAATAAAATTTTTCATGAATTGATATTTAGTCACACTACCTGTCCCCCATTAAGTAATAAGGCAGGCTTTATTTTTTAAAAAATTGCATTATCTGTGCAACGAATCAGATCAGTTTCTTCTTTCATCGAAATGAAAGATGGTCTATATCCTTTTCAGACAATTAACTTGGACAAACGACTCTTGATCTATTTTTCACTCGCTCGCTCTTCGCAAATACAAGTATGATCACACAAGCAAATTCCGCTCTCCTTGCCTTTTACCATGTTATAGCGATCAAAGATTGGACGCATGTTTACATAGCAGAGTATTACCGAGCGAAATTAGAAAACAAGGAATATAGGAATGTAATGGATTGTATAAAAAAGATCTTATAAAGGTGACAAAAAATTCTGAACTTGATAAAACTCGTCGGGAAAAGGCTGAAACGATTCTTAACAATTGGGAAGTACGTTCATTATTCAAACAAAAATTGTATATTAAGAGCTTAATCCATCAGTAATGAACTCTTGGTTCGACGCTTAGCGCAAGCCGTCTATATTAGTTTGATTAGATACTGTGAAATGTTTCTTGCAAGCAGCCAAGTATTAATTTCTATTATATTTTTCTAAGAATTGGACAAGCTTAAGAGAAAATTCAAAGATCACAATGGTATATCTGTGAATATTGGAAATCTACAGGTTGGTTTCTAAATCTGAGACTACTGTATATTAAAAATATTTACATTTTTTATCAAATTAGGTGGAACAATTTGCAACCGGAAATCCTCAGGTCATTAACAACCACATAAAACATTGTCGAGATGTGAGCAATGGAAGAGAAGTTACGACACCATCAAAAAAAAGTTTGTATGAGATTATAAAGTTCTTCCTAAATTTGTTATATATACAAAACTAAACCTTTTGGATTATAGATCAAAACTACTGTCGAAAGATGAATTCCAGAATGACAAATACAGAACGAAACGTAGACGAACCATCGGATTCAGTTGAGGGAGTTTCTCTTTATAGTAGCAGGGATAATTCTTTTGGCAATCACAACGAAGAACCAACTGATGATCAACTGAAGCATCGCCAGTAATGTTTTTTTCGTTTTGTTTGTTGCATTATGTGTATAAGTTCATTTCTAATCTGCATTGCTCTTTAAAGTTGAATGACTGCTATGAATCTGATGCAGGGATTGCACGTGAGGTGACAATAATCCTTTTCTAGTACAGACAGGTGAAGATTTAACGAAATATAAGATTAGTGTTAATTGATAATAACATGATCTCTCAAAAATAATTGTCATAACTTTGACATTGATTGATTTGGTCCATATTAGAGTCACGCGATTGATAATGTTGCTATAAGTAATGTCTCTGAAAATGACGTAAGCATCGAGGAATATTGTTTTGTAGTATTTTTATCCTGATATATTCTAATTCCGTTCTCTTTTATATAGTGGTTAACACAGGATGGATACAACATCTCTTTCATAAGTTTCAAGCAGAATCAATCAAAAAATTGGAAATTAATCCAACTTTATAATATACGAAAGAAATTGATATGATATTGTAAATATTTCTATGTAAGGTTACAGAATTTTGGCTATAATATTTAACTTTGTATATACTTTAGGTGTCTATCATCGATTATGTATTGCAATAAACTTAACCAGAATATGTTGAATGTTCCAAAAAGACAAGATCACTAATCCTGAAAGAGTTGTCAACAGTTGCTGACTTAGTAATAATAAAATACAGCAGGGTAAATATCTTCCTTGATATTATTATAAGCAACAGCAAACACATTAATTTGTTTATTTGTGTTTTAGCTTTTGAATGACAAACAATCACTAAATACAAGGTGATGTAACAATTGGGTAAAAGGGAATAGATTATTAACAGATGAAGACAAAGACATCTTTGATTGTGTGCTGTTAGTTTCGAGAAATTTGTAAGTTCTAAATTTAATAAAATTTTTTGTTTTTTGCCTTGCAGTTTACCTATTTATCTTCAGTGAGTTATGATAAGAATAAAAAATTGGACGAAGATATATTCATCCATTGATACTGTTATCAAATACTAGAAGAAGTATTCAATAAAACTGAACTCTGGTTAGTTTGGTAAGTTTCTGCAATCATTGCATTATAAATGCTTACATTTTCATTACTGAAATAAAGGGCTAATGGTAAATTTGAAAGTTCCAAAGAGAGAAATTTATTGGATAGTCAGAAAGCCAGACTTTTGGGTTCTCTTAAAGATTGATGATGATGACACTGAGAGGGAGTTCATATTTGGTGAGATAAAACCACCACATTGTTCTAACACCATAAATAAAAGTATAATTAAATTAACAGAATTCATGAAAGGGTCTTTAGATTTTATTATTCATATTTACAGCTATGTGGTTGGATTGGAAACGTATGGTATATTAATTTATGGTAAGTATCTCAGTGGTATACTACTATCTCTATTATAACTTTTTTGATGTTTGTTTGCCAAGCTAATAGAATTAAAACCAATAGGATGTGAATTTAAATTTTTTAGTATCAATTTGGCATATAATAGTCTATACCATTATAATCTATTATCAAAAGTACTGTTCCCAATGGAAAGTGTGAATTTTTTAAACATTATCACTGTAATATCTACCATATATTCATTATTGGTAAGAACCTTATTTCATAATCTTCAAACAAGATGCTTTGCAGTTTAATCTCATTTTTTTTTATTTATTAGAAAAGGATAAGATTTACTATTAATATTATAAATTCATCTCAATTAATGAACCACTCATTTTGTCAAATTCAAATTTATCACCTAAAAAAATATATGTTCCAATAATTAGAGTTTAGTTAAGTGATATATAAAAACTCATGTTTGTTAAACAGCAATGTGATTGTCTACCAAAGGCAAACCTTAAAAACCTATACAATTAGATTTATTAAAACAAAGAATCATTGATCTTGAGACTGATAATGTGAGGCTGAAACAGATTATTGAGCAGAATGCAAAGTGTAATGTTAGAGTTGAGGGCTAGAACAAAAGAATACAGAGTTTGAGACTAGACTTGTGATATTGGAACAGGGTTCCTTGGTAGTGGACAAACAACTACAGAATTATAAAAAATACCAGAGATGTAGTTATCTATAAATAAACTCATATTAGCAGTTACATAAGGAAATTTTTGGAAACAAATATATCTGAATTATACTTGCATATAAAATTATTTTGAAGCCTGAAAATTGCAATTTTAAAGAAAAAAGTCAAAATAGTTTTTCATTAAAGACAAAATTATTTTACTTAAAACTCAAAATTTTTTGACCATTCAGATACATTCCTTGATTAAAGATGCATTTAACTAGGTATTTTTTTATTTCCATATATAGAACAGATTCTAAGTAAATCTCAAAAAGATGAAATATTCCAAAAATCAGAAATCAATTTTGAGAATATGTATAATTCAGATATATTTGACCACTCACTTTTATCTACATAAATCACATTAATCCCATATTTATCTGCATTAATTTATATATTACAATAAATATATCTGTATATTTTTGCAAATATATTTGCATATATTCAGTTTTTATTAATTGCAAATATATCTGTATATATTTGCAAGTGAAAATTTCCTGATGAATTACACCTGACTCTCAAGTAGTTTAGTTTGAGAATTGTAAGCCTAATTGCAAAATAAATAATGCAGTATCTATCAATTCCAAGTTATTGGAAGATAAGAAGATGTATAATTTTGTAAATTCAAAATATAAGGAAACAGTTAGTAAAAAATAATTTAAAAAATTAAGAAGCAACTTCAAGATCAAGACCTATCTTCAGACATTTCTTCATCAGGAAAGGTGATACCTGAGGTATCAGTTTTGTCAACTTCAATATCCAGAAACACTGAACTCAGAAAGTCTGAAATTTCAACTAGAACCTCAACAAAAATAGTCAAAGGAAGAAAGGTGCATAAAATATTATACAATTGATAGCTGACAGTATTCATAATGATGTTCAATCAAAAACCACTCCTTGTGATAAAATTTCAACTAGGGTCCTTTGCCAAAATTCATCTACAGTTCTATTGCTTTCTTTAGCTCAATTATTTGATAAAAATAACTAATGCTAAATATGGAGCAATTTTTGCTAATCAGGAAGAGATTTTACATTGATATTATTATAGTGAAGGATTCTTAATTCAGGTTAGATAATTGTAAAAGATAGTAAAGGTAAAATCAATAAAAAAAAAGGCAAAGGGAATTATCTATAATTGTGTATTGAGTATCTTTCCATTTTCCATAAAAAGATATCTGAAGACAAAGGTTTATAGCTTCCAGAAATTTTACATAAATTCTTGCAAGGAAAAATCTTGAAAGTTATAAAAATATATAAATTATTTGAAAAATTAGATATAGATAAAATTAGGTATATCACAACTTATAATTTTAAAGTTAACTAATGATAAAATTCAAGAAATTATAGATATTTTTATAGAGCAAGTTCCAAAAGAATTGTACCATATGATGAAAAAAGATAATTCTTCAACTCCTGAAATTTCAGCTAGAGCTTCTGTTAAAATTCTATTACTAATTTTTCTAGCTCAGAAATCAGTCAAACTAATATATTGGAAACATAAGTGAATTTATTAATTTCAGCTGAGGTAAGTATATCTACTGAATTGATTCCTTTAGATTTATCCCAAGAAAATAATCAAGATAAGTTAAAAACTTGGAGCTCTGCTTTCTCAAAATTACTGAAGTTGAAATAATTACATATACTGAAACTGAGGATAATTCAGAAAAAATTAGTTATACTAATTTTTCTCAAAATAACAAGATAGAAGATATAGATTTTACTTGCTCTAATAACAAGGCTGATGCAAGATATTATTATAATCTAAATAGTGAAAAAAACCAACAAAAATCATATATAGGATATTTTGCATAATTTATCAGCAGTAGTGATAGAGGCTAAATTCCATAGTTTAGAAAAAAAACTGAAACTGAAACTGTCTTAAAAAGGATTTAGCCTTTTATATAATTTGTTCAAATTCTAAAATTTCTAAATCTTGTTCAAATCTCCTAAACTATCCTAAACCTCTAAAACTATCCTAAACTTTTTAAACTATTCTAAATCTCCTGTACAGATATAACTTATAAGAATTAAAAATAATTCATCATCATTTTTATATATATAACTTTTTATTTTAATAAGATAATATCAAAAATGCTACTAAATAATCTTAAAAATAAGAACAAAATTCACCTTTTGTAAGAAGAATAGATTTATATATATTATTAAAATTGAGAGAACTGTAAGTAGATAAAGTTGAAATGGACAAAACATTTAAAAACAATGTATCAGGAAATGTTAACCAACATTGGTTAATAGCATATTGGTTAATGTTGACCAATGTTTATGTTGCTAACCAATGGAATGTTGGCCAACATTTTTTATTAATAAATTTTTTTGCAAATGATAATAAATGATATGTTAACCAATGCTAGTTAATGCAAACAATTATCAACAATGACATTAACCAATGTTAGCTAATGCAAATGATTATTAATGATAATAATATTATTATTATTATTAATTGTTTATATTAACTAGCATTGGTTAACATACTGTTTATTATCATTACCATAAAATTTATTAATAAAAAACATTGGCCAACATTCCATTAGTTAGTGACATAAATGTTGGTCAATATTAATCAACATACTGTTAACCAATGTTGATTAACATTTAAAAAAATTTACTGAGTGGTACTACATGTTATGAGAGTGGAGGCAAGTACAAGAAAAGTGCTTGGATTTAGCCTGGTAGTTATTAGGAATTTTTGAAGCATAAAATATATAGATACTAACTAAAAGAACTAATCTATTCTATAGGAACAAAGAAATCTAAGTTTAGAGCAATTAAAAACAAAAAAGGATAAGTATGAAAAAAGAATAAAAGATAGGATAATAAAAGGAGAAAGATAGTAACAGATTTTAGGTCAAGAAAATAAGTGGATTAGAATAAGATAGTTTCACTAGGAACTTAGATAGAAAAATAGATATAGATTTGAGTAAAGAAAGTGTAGTTCAAGCTAAGTCACATGATTAAATAAATAAAAAACAAAGATCAATAATTCATTTTTAAGATTAAAACTCAATTTATAAGTTTATTATTATTTTAAGAAATGAAATAAAGAAATAAGAAAGAAAGATGTATTTATTATATAAAAATGATGTTTTTATTAAAGAAAAATAAAAAAAAATACAAGAAATAAAGAAAATATAGAAATAAATTATAATTTATTATTGACTTCACTCAAGACTATCTAACTATTTCTATTTGTTAAGTGATTAAATTCTGATTAATTATATGAGAAAAAATTAAAGCTCCTTATATATATTTTTAAAGACTTTTCTATAAATATAAATTAATTAATTTATTTATTACATGATAAAACGAATAAAATAAAAAGAAAAGAAAAAAAAATACTAAATAGTACCAAATCTTGAACAGGCGAAACTTCATGGCCACTGTGAAGGTGGTGACAGTTCATAGTTATTGCTACTCCTTTAATTTGGTGGTATCTTGTTAAAAAAGTAATCATATCTTTACAAATTTCAGTGCTTTCTTTGCAGTATCTGCAGTTTCTGCAGTACACAGTACAGAAGTCACATAATACATAATTGGTGTAGCTGAAATAAAATATGAATATAAATAAAAAAGAAAGAAATAAAGATCAAATTCTTAAAGAACAATAATAAGACAGAAAATTATGAAGAGATGTAAATGAAGGAGGTGATACAAGGTAAATAAATATAAGAAATAAGTAATAATAAGGAATAATAATTGTTGATAATTAAATTAAAAGAAAGATAAAAAAGAGGTGTGACAAGTAAGAGAGGGATTATTTGAATAAAATAAAAAGGTAACAAATAGGTGTAATGGTAAAAAAATGCACCAAATAAGAAGTGAAAAAATAAATAGTAATAATAGCTACCATTTGTTATTATTATTTTTTTCTTTTTCTTCTTATTCAGCTCATTTTTATATCCTCACTTATAACTATTATATCTTGTTACCTTTTATTTTTGCCTCTATAATCCTCCTTTTATTTGTTATCACTATCTTTATTATTTTTTTTTGCCTTTCTTTAGCTATGATTTTTGCACTTACCTCCATTTTATATCTATTTTACTTATGTTAATTTACTTATCTTAACCTTTGCTTTAATTTCAGCCCCTTTACTATACCCTTCCTCTCAAAACCACCCTTGTTATTATTATTTTTCTTTAGTTTCTTTGTCCTTATTCATAATTTTTTATTTACTACACCAGTTATATGTCACATAATTTTGAATATATTGTAAACTGTGTACACTGCAGATACTACAGATTGTATATGTTGCAGATACTATGGACAAATTACTAAAATGCATAGAATGAATCACTACACTAAGTGAAAGACCACTCTCCAAGATAAAACTATTGAATTCTATAAATGCCACCTCCTCTACTAAGACTACTCTAGTTTAGCAAGGCTGATTTATCTTTATTTTGTTATTATTTTTCTTTTTCTTTCTTTTTATTTCCATCAATATGTAATTAACTAATAAATTAATTTATATTATTAAAATAGTTTCTAAAATGTATATATAGAACTTTAATTTTTTTTTATCATATAATAATTATAACAACAATTCAAGAGTAATTCAATTCTTTTCTTCATTTTATGCAGTAATTATTATAAATATAAGTATTCATAATTGCATAGTCTCAAGTAAAATCATTAATTAATTAGATACTTTGTTTTCTTGTAAATATTTTTTTATTTACATAAAATTCTTTCTTATTATATTCTTCTATTTATTCTTATAGTATAAAATAATTATATCTTTTATTGTTTTGATTTCTTTTATTTCCAAGATTATCTAAATTATTGATATTGCATAATTCTAAGTCTTAAAAGTTTTAAAATAAGCTATACTTCTTTATTTTTTTGTTTATTTTATCATGTGACTTAATCAGAACTACACTTTCTTTACTTTTCTAACTATCCATTCATTTATTAAGTCTATATAAACCTTTCTTTAAACACTTTTAATTTGTTATTTACTTCCATTCCTTCCCAGTTGTTGTCATTTGATATATCTACTTCTTTTTTATCTTCTTTATTATTGTTCTGTTCTTTCTTAGTCTTTTGCACTTACCCAATTCTACTTTATTACTGTTCATACCCTGGGATCTTGTTTTATTTTGACCCTAGAGAATAAATTAATATTTTAATTAATATTATAAGTTCTTCCATACTTACAAAACCCTTGATAACTATTAGACTAAACTCAAGTACTTTATTGTACTAGTTATTACTTTTTCAACTAGATAGAATCAATTTGGTACTAGTTATATAGAATATACAAACCATTTATCCTTGTTTTTGATAGAATTAATCAAGATATGGTATATTACATTGTTGATCCTAATGGTCAAATTTTATTTATTATATTTTTATCTTATTTATTATATTATTATTTTAACATTATGTATTTATTAGTTTATTTATATTTTATTAGATTAATTTCATATTTTATTAGTATATATTTATAGGAAAATATTAATATAAATTATTTTGAAATTGGTACAACTATTAAGTATTATGACTTTAGATCTGAGCATAATCAACAGTGTAATATACAGCATAATCAATAGTGTATTCAATAATGTAATATACAGTGTAATAGATAGTGTAGTAGAGAGTGTAGTTAATAGTATATACATTAGCATAATTAATAGTGTATACATTAGTATAGTCTACAGTGTAATCTATTATAACTTCAATTATGTATATAAAGGACTGAATTTCTCTTTGCTCAGTCCTCAGTTAGTTCAGTTCAGATAGTGAATTAGTCAGTTAGAATTAGTTCGATAACTAATCCTCAGTTTTTTTGCTAATTCTATTAATAAAATACTTTGTGATTTACTTTATAATTTCTTAGTGAAATTCTGTATCATTCCTTAGTGAAATACTAAAACCCTTGTTGAATTATACTTTGCTTTGTGATCTTGGTATATAGTTTTTGTATTATAATTCTCTACTTAGTATTAGGAATTATCAGTTTAGTTTAGTTTATACTTTGTGAATAGTTTAGTTAAACCTTTATAAAAATCTCATAGCCTTGTCTCTTTTGAACAAATCTGTAATATCTAAATCCTTCAAATATCACACTTTTTGTAGTATAAATTAGTTAGTAGTAATATATTTTAGTTTAGCTACTGTACCTTTATCTAATAGTTAATAATATCTCTTGAAGATCAGATCATGATCAACAATTTGGTGGTGACTGTGAGATCCAGTTAAAATTACAATTTAGCCTTAGTTTTAATTTTAGTAAATTATTATTTTTCTTTTATATCCCACATATTTTATTTTAGTTTACATAGTCTATTTCTTATATATATTATATTTTAGTTTATTATATTTTAGTTATAATATTTCTTTTAGTTTTAATTTATGGTTTCAGCAAAAGCTCAAAACACTTGTGTTGAAAAAGTTATTGAATTAAAAGATCAAGCTGTTTCTGAAATAATTAATTGCAAACTAGTAAAACAGGAAAAGGATCCTAACTATGAAACTGTTTACACTCTTAAAGACTTAAATACCATTAAGACTCATCTTGAACAAATTGAACATCACATTTGAATCTGTGATAATATTTTAATTGATAATAAACACAGTTAGTTCAATATTCCAAAACAAAAAAAAATATAGTTGGAAAATTCTTAAGTAAAAATGAATAATACCAATTGACATCACCAAAGTTACTCACAACCAAATACAAATACCAATACACCTATCCATCTACTCAATCTACATCTGTTAGGAGACAACATTATCAACTTTATCAAAATAGTGAAATTACCCAACCTATTTTTCTTTAGGTGACTTATCACCTTGAACATCATCTTATTTACTACCATGAAGTGATATACTATGACCAGTATCACTAGTCGAACCAACTCAAACTAGATTACCTCCACACAGTAATTTATCTACAAGTTCAAACCAAAGTATCTTTGAATCTAATGACAAAAGTGACAAGAAAATTTATTAACCACTAGATGAAAGTTTTTAAACCAATAACAACTCAAGAAACCATGATAGGATTATTATATTAGGATCAACAAACAACACTGAATGCAATCCTTCAGCAACTAGTAACTCTTCTAATCCTGACATTGAAATAAATAATCAAAACATAAATTTACCTCGTGACTTTGAACAGGAAGTCTTTGAAAACTATCTTGACCAATTTAATCTTGACAGTAATAGTAATCATGATAGTGAACCCAAACTCAAACTTGAACCAGAACCTGAAATAATGGCTGCAATAATAAAACCTGCTAAATTCTCTGGTTCCAGTAAGGAATATCCACATGAATGATATAAGGACTTCCTAATGGCCGCTCAAGTGAATGGAGGGAATGCTGCTCACAAAAAGAAAACATTTGGAGCTTATCTTAGAAAAGGAGCTTGTGATTGGTACCTTGAGTGGATCCCAATAATGCACATAATTGGAACCAACTCTCAACTGCTTTTGCAGTCAAATATTTAAATAATGATTTATGTGAACAATGGATTGAGGAATTACGAGGTCTCAAACAATACAAAAGTGAATCTGTTGAGGATTACTACTATCAAGTAAAACGAATGGCTACCTGAGCTGACATTGATGTCAATGCTACTCTTCCCTATTTTATTTGAGAATTGCTACCTGTAGTAATTCAAAATATAAATTTATAAGATTAGGAGATTTAGGATTATGCAGATTAGCAAATGAAACTTCATCTGAAATATATGGTGTATTTCCATATATTGCACCTGAGGTATTTAATAAATATGTATCAGTACACACAAGCTTCAGATATTTTTAGTGTTGGAATGATTATGTGAATAATTTCAACAGGAAAAATACCATTTTCTAATAGAGCATATAATTCAGAATTAGCTTTTGATATTTTCAATGGACTTTGATCAAAAATTAATAAAGGCACACCTCAATGTTATATATAATTAATGGAAAAGTGTTGGCACAATGATCCATCTGAATGTCCAAGTGCTGAAATAATTTATGATAAATCAAATAAATGGAATAAAGATTTGTTGTATGATAAAAAAACAGATGATTCACTTATGTTTTTAAATGTAGAACAAAAAATAAAAGTTGAAGGTGATAATGAATATTTATCTTCTGTTGAAACTACTAATCCTGAAACAAATGTTATAAAAAAACCTTTGACTTATTGTTACAATCTTGATGAGTTATAATATATATTTAATTTTGTTTCTAATTTATCTTTTGAAATAATGCAATTAAAATTTTATACAAGTTACTGAAATTTTCTTAATTTATTAGTTATTTTCAAGTTATAAATTACATGTATTTCATTTTTGACTAGTTTATATTATTCTTGAGAATTATTATTTATATGAATTATAAGATTTTATTTTTTATGAAAATAAATAAACATTATTATAATATCATTTCTAAATTTATAATATTATGTTTTTACTACACTTTGTATTGCACACTATATTTCAAGATAATGCAACCTTTACTCCTTCATAAACAATTTCACAATGGAATATAAGTCATTTATGTACTAGAATCCGCATATAAAAGTCAGGTTACTTGATTTCCTAAATGTAAAAAATGTCAGTTGGCATTGCATTATTCAAATTATTTAATTGTATTAAAGAATATATTTAAAAATTCATGTCCACGTAAAAGTTAAATTTTATTGATAACAAGATAATAATAATATTCTTATTTTTCAAGAAACCCAAAACTAAAAAATTACCAATAACCACTAAAATATTCTTCCTCTTTTTTTTTTAATAAATTCAATAATAATTTTGATAATAATTATTAACCAAATACGAACACAGAGGATACACACTTAAAGTTTTTTTTTGAAAATTTTACATTTGGATTTAATGTAGAAAGTTTTATTGGCAGCAAAACAAATAGTATTAGAAAAGGAATTGATATTGAAAATAGTAAAGGACAAGATGATTTTGTAGAATTCAATCAAGTTTGCCTCCAGAAATGAATGATTTAGATAAAATAGATGATGAAACAATTGAATGTTGTGAAACAAAATATATGTTAAGGTGTTGTGGCAATTAATAGGAATGTGGCAAGTTGATAAGAGTGCTGCAAAAGAAGTAAACAAACAATTAGAAAACCTTGGTGTCTATTATTTAAATTTTATGTTTGATCATAACAAATTATAAAAAAAAAATCAAAACAAAAAATTTCAACTGAAATAGTATTCTCAACTATTGTTGTGTCGCTGTTTATTTTGTGAATTTTTATAGTTGAGATAATATTTGATTAGAACATTCAAAAGCGATTAACAATAGAGGAAGATCATATAAAAGACAGAAATGGTCGTGCGAAAGATGCTGATGAGTATTTGAAATGGCGAACTTTCTAGAACATGAATTGTTTATTGAATATAGAAGAACGACGTACAAGATTAACTACATGTTATAATGAAGGTGCGGTACGAATACAAAGTATTGTACGTCTTTTAAACAAAAAAGGGGTGAAGAGCTACTGATATAAATAAAGCTGATATAAATCGCAATAAAAAGTGATCACGAAAAAAAAAAAATATTGAATCTTCAACATTAACTCAAATAGCTCCAAATACTATTCATGAAACTCAAGAAATCAAATTAAACATACAACAAGATGAACCATTAAAAAAAAACGTAAAAAACAAATCATGATTTCGCATGATACTGTAAAATTAATTAAATCTTAATAGAACTTAATACAATTTCGCCTGATTGTGAACTAAGACTATCAATTATAATAGAAATATAAAAAAGTTTGTAAAAAAACTCCTTTATTTTCAAAAAAAAAAAAAAAATCATATTTTATTAAAATAATTTTATTGTTATTTTTAAAGTGAAGAATTATTTTGAGAGCTAGAGATCTAATAAATATTATAAAATGAAAAAGGATCATGAACTTGAATGTAAAAATATCGTCTATCTTTAAAAGAGGAATAATAAGATATAAAATAGCTATAAAGTGGTTAGATTTTTTTGAAATGTGAAATTCACTTATAATAAATGTTTTGGAAAGATATGTTTTAAATAACGATATTGAGATAAAGATTTGAATGTTTGTGTACCATCTTTGATAGATATAAAATCACCAATTACATCACGCGACAAATAGTTTCAATTAACTCGTTAAATCGATTATTAACTTTAAGAGAGTCTACTATTTTTTACCATAAACAAATATATCTATATCTAAATATAAATAAATATATATATCTAAAAAGAGGATATCAAGAAATGGATAAAGAAATCCTGGACTTTATAACTAAAAGAGATATTGTTAACCTCGCGTTATACCTTGACGAGATTGATTTGAAAGAGGTAACATTAATTTTTTATAGATTGATATGTTATGTTATTAGTATCATCATATCATTATCATTATTATTATCATTATTATTGATATTATTTGTATTGTTATTATTGTTATTATTATAATATATTAATAAAATAAATTTCTTTTTCTTTTAAAGTTGGCAAATTTTGTAAGAAAACAATTGGATAATGAAAAAAAATTTTATGATGAACAGAATGGCTGTTTCCCTATAATTTGTGCAATGTTTAAAGGTTTTTATTATTATTATTATTATTATTATTATTTTATTATTTAATTTTAATTTTTAATTTTTAAATTAATTTTTTTAATTTTTAATTTTTTATATTATATATCAAGGATCAATGGTTGATAATAATATAAATAATGAAAGACAAATTGAAATTGAAAAATTAAGAGATCAAAGACGTGTCGTGATAATGTTGGAAATTGTACGATGGTTGGTGTTAATACCTCATAACATTTATCTCATAACATTATCTCATAACAATATCTTATAATAATCATTTCTTATTATTATATCTTCTTATTATATTCTGTTAATATAACGAAAAGGTTAAGTGAAAAAGACAATGATACAACTTCAATATTTGATAAAGTTGTTTCAGACTTAGTGAGTCAATGTATCAATGAGGTAAATTTCTAATAATTTCTCAAATAAGTTTTCTCCTCTAATAATTTCTTCTAATACCGAATTTTAATATTTTCTTCTAATATTATAATTTCTAATATATATATATAATAATAATAATAATAATAATAATAATAATAAAGATAGGAATCTCATGTGATTCACCGATAGTAATCGAATCCTTTGTAGAAGCGATCAACATTATCATTCGTAGTTTACGACGAGTGAAACCCATTCATGGAAAATTATTTACATTTTTACCAGTATTTTTATCTACCTTTAATACATTATCTGAAGTGAATGAGAATTCAAATTCTTCGAATAATAATAATAATAATAATAATAGAAATGGGGATAGTAGTATAATGTCAATGTCGGGACCGGATTATAAAGATTATATATTAAATAAAATATGTTCTATCAAGTGGCATGAAAGTAATGTTTTAAGTTTGGCAGGGGAATTTAAAGATATTGTTATGAATGATGATCAGGTGAGTAAATTTCTTGAATTTAATTTTAATTCTGATCTTATAATTTTTAATTTTAAATTTTTTAAATTATTTTAATAATTAGTTAAAATTTGTTATTGAAAAAATTATGAGGTGAGTTGAATAAATTTCAAGGTTTCAATTACCATTCAATAAATAAATAAAATATTCAATATTAATAACATTTAATATATAAATATTAGACATTTTGATTCTATGGGTATAAATGGAATTCCACCTTTAATTTATCAAATGCTTTTACTCTCTAGAAAGGTATTTATTATTACATTAACATTAAATATTATATATTATTACTACTACTTATTACTATTCCTTTTTTTTTTCTATAGGGACAAAAAAATTTGATAATAAAAGGTATTTGCGAATATTTTAATAGTCTCGATGAAGAAGTTGAAGAAGACGAAGAGAATAGGTACCCGCACATATAAATATATGTATATTGATATTTTTAGATATTTCTAGATATTTAGATCTTTTTAGACGCGTTATTTTTTTTTTTTTCTCTCTTCTTTCTTTCTTATGAAAAAAGGAAAAATAAATTTATTTTTTTATATTTTTATATAATATTATTATGAAATTGTAGTTCATTAACGTTTTCACAACTTAATCACATGGAAGGAATTGTGATTATTCATATTTGTTTCGCGATCACTCAAGATCAAGTATAGTATTATTAGTTTCTTTTTTTTCTTACAAATTCTATTACGTACAGTGGACCCCTTCTATAGTCACCCCCTTGTACAATCACATCATATAAATCCCCACTTATAAACACACTTTTCATGAGGATCAATACTAAGTAATACTATATAAAAATTCCCTCTATATGGTTATAATCACACCTTTTATTTTTGGTTTTTATGGTCCCGAGGGGTATGCTTGTAGAGGGGGGTCCACTGTATATATCTTTAACTATCTATCTAATATAAGTTTAATACTTATTATTATTCTTCTTATTCAAGGAATTAGGACGGGAATTCTTGAAATATATGAAATCAGGAAAAAATTCGTTATTGACACCATTTAATGTGGCTTGTTTATTATCAATAGGAAGAATACTTCGGTTCAAAGATTTGGTAAATTTCTTTTTTGTTTTTTCGGAAAGATGTAAAAATGAAGAATTAATAATAATAATTATTATTATCATATTATTATATTATATAATTTGATTAGGTTCTGGAATTTCTTAAATCTTCTATAATTTCTGCTTTTAAAGATCAAGAAAAAATAGAAAAAGCGAAATGGATTTCCAGTAAGAAAAAAATGAATTTAAAATTTACAATTATTAGTATTATATGTGAATTATCGATATAACCATGTAAAAATATTAAATTATATATCAATTTATATTAAATTTTATTAGAAGTGGACAGTTCAAATAGATTAACTTATACTCCAATAATGGATTTATTTCAAAAAATTATTCGTAAGACTTCCTTTGGTTGGGATCAAGTGACTCAGAGTTTAGTTCAATTATGTATTTTGGTTATGGATACCACTGCTCCTTCGTCAAGTAATAAAAATACAGGTAAATTTAATATAAGATTTAAGAGTGTTATAAATAATATTTATAGTAGCATAAATGAAGTGATAGTGATAGGTAGTATAAGTGATATAATAATATTTTAATTAATAGATTTGTTTAAAGTAATAAACAAAACTCCCAAGAATGCCAATGAATTAACTTCAAATTTAGGGATAACTATTTTATTTGAAATGTTCAAAGTAAGTAATATTCTATACATTTATAAATTAAAATAAATAAATAAATAAATAATATTTTTTTTTTATTTTTTCCGATCACTTATCTATTTACCTATAATATATATAATATATATATAGATTCACGATATGGTTCGTGCAGAAATTCTGGATCAAATATTATCTCGAGTCATATCTAAAGCTGATAGTGTTGAACATTTCTTGATTTTACTTGAATTAATTGTTAAAGAAGCACCTCATTCTATAATCAATTATATTACAAGGGTGGGTAGTGATTATTATTTGATTAAATTTGATTTGATTTAACTTTGATTTGATTTTTAATTTAATTTATTATTATTATTATATATTTAGATTAAAGGAGCACTTGATTATTTTACATTTCTTCCTTCAAATACCGCTGATCGATTATTAAGAGCATTACAACCTATAATATATGCAAATAAATCATTCCGTGATGGACTCATGATCGTTTTGCGAAAGGGCATGTCCACAAAGTATTTATCATTATTTATATTATTTATATGAGATATTTATATTATTCATATTTAAAATATAATTATTTGATAAATGTAATTAATTAATTAATTAATTATTAATTAATTAGAGATGTTGAAGGAAGACAAACCGCATTGAAGGGATATCTTCGATTACTAAACATTCACACAAATAGTAATTGTAACATGTGGACAATATCTCAATTATCGGCAGGTTCCTCTCGGTCAATGCATAAACAAGATCAAAATTCACTTTCTTTTGAAATATTTCGTAAGTTTTCTTTTTTTTTCTTCGTCTTTAAGTTATTATTGCTATTATTATTAAAGTATACATGACAATATTATCATTCCTGAGAATTATTAAATGATTTAATGTTTTTGGTAATAAA
>CAJVPK010000642.1:0-25039 GCA_910592015.1 Diversispora eburnea | reverse complement strand
TTTATTCTTTGATTAAAGATACATATAACTAGGTACTTTTTTTACTTCCATATATAAAATAGATTTTATATAAATTTTAAAAAGTCGAAATATCTCAAAAATCCAAAATCAATTTTGGGAACATGTATAATATAGACAAAATTAAAGGTAATGAGATGTGATGAACAAGAGTGAAAACAAAAATGTGATGACAATGAAGAGGATAAAAAAAATATGGTAACAATGTACATTAACAGCAAGTAGTAGTTTGTGTAATCTTGTTGATGTATTGAATACAAGACTTCAAAATAAAGCATAGTGAAATTATTTTTTGAATATTACACTATATTATTATGTGTAAAAATTGCATCAGTTAGTTATAATCTTTTTTCAGAAATTGATAAACAGATGATTAAATATCTTATTCCTATATATTGTCTACAGAACAGTTGAAAATTACATAATGTTTATATTTCGTTGTGAATCAAATAAATTTTGCAAGTAATAATGATAAGATAAATAAAATTTGATATAAATATTTAAAGTTATTTTTGTATCTAATAATATTTCTATATTTAAGATTTTATTAATTTTGATATAACAAATAAATTTGTTAAGAATTTATATGATGCTAAACAAAATTTATTAAAATTGATGATTGCTGAAATTGATAAAGAAAATATTTAGGAAGTGTGAAAAATTATAGATATATAGTCTGAAAATAGCAAATACTCACACTTCATGATAGTGATTAATTTTATTTCATATTTTTGTTTATACATGTTCAATATATCTTGTGGTATAATTTGTTATCATTATTTTCAAGTGATGATATATTCAAAAGTCACAGAATTTCATATTCAAATGATTCCTTTGTGATGATATACTGATGAACATAAAAACAACAATATAGTTACTGAAGTCTGCTACTTTATAAATAAAGAATCTGTGAAGAATCATTCAAATAAGATAACAACTCCAAATCTCTCAACTATACCCAAGTCTATGAAACATGTTCTATGTTGTGCAGCACAATGAAAACTTAAATATGGAGAAGTGTGGAAATTGGTATGACATGTAGCTCAACTCTCTATTGAGCATAACAATTAAGTGAAAAAATTACATGGTTAAAAGAATTTATTGAAAGTATACATGTTCCCAAAATTGATTTTGGATTTTTGAGATATTTCAACTTTTTGAGATTTATGCAGAATTTATTCTATATATGGAAGTAAAAAAAGTATTCAGTTATGTGTATATTCAATTAAAGAATAAATCTGGGTGGTCAAAAAATTTTAGGTTTTAAGTAAAATAATTTCATCTTCTATGAAAAACTATTTTGACTTTTTTTTCCAAAATTGCAATTTTGGAGTTCCAAAATAATTTTGCATGCAAGTATAATTGGAAGACAAAAAGAAATATCTGCTACGTTAGCACAAAATTGGGATCTTCAATTAACTGATCAACTCAAAGAAATAATAGCTGAAATTGGGATCTTCAATCAACCGATCAACACAAAGAAATAGTGACCAGATCAGTACTTCAAGAATCTACTGAAATTCAAACTGATGATGCAAACAAGGAAAATGAACTTGGATCAATCAAAAATCTGTTAGTGTCATGACAAAAAGGACGTCCTGAAACTAAACATTATAAATCGACAACTGAAAAAGAAAAATCACGTGCACATACATGTGGTACATGTGATCAACCAGGACATAATAGCGTGACATGTCAAAATCACTAGACATTTTCCCTGAAACAAGGTGTTCCAATTAGATTTATCCATAATTAAATATATTCTTTATTTTATATTTCAATCTACGGTAAACTTATAATTTCTGCTTTAATAAATTATAATAATTTAATATCATATGGTAATTTTAATATAATGATTTTTTTATGTAAAGGACATTAATATAGTTTAATATAGTCTAAATAATATAATCCAGTAAATAAAAGTAAAATCAAATAAATAAAATGTAATAATATTTATATTTTTACAATTTTATATCTCCTTCACTTATATCATTTAAAGATAATAATTCTATTTGACCTTGACTCTTAGTATCTTTTTCTATTATTTCACGAATATTTCTGTACTGTCCGGGATCAATTAAACATATCTACAATAAATAAATAAATAAAATAAATTACAATAAATAAATAAATAGGGATTTTAGATTACAGATTATCATTTACATACCAATTCATATTCATCTCCCCAATTTTCATCTTCAGTCTGAGAAATCACCGGTTTCAATTTTTCTTTAATCTTTTTAGTTTCCTTTGAATTTATCATTGTAATTCTTAAACGCATTTGAGCACGCGCAATAGGAATAGCTTTTTTCTCTTGAAGTTGTTTAATTACTTCTAAAGCCTATTTCATAAAATAATATATTAAATAATTGATATTAATAATCATAATATAAGAAACATCATAATATTAATTATATCCAATCAGTTAATATAATATTTATTACTTGTAACTTTGTACTCTTATTAACATTAACTGAAATATGTAAATCACTCATAGCCTTTTCAATCATAGTAACAGTATAAGGTCGTTTGGTTTCAGGATTTACACATTTATCCGCTACAATTATAGCAATTTCCCGATATGTGTGATCAATTTGGTGAGTTCTTTCTTTATCGCTAACTTGAAGTTCTCCTTTCTTTAAAATCTAAATATAATAAATATAAGAAATATATGTATATATAGTGAGTTACATCTCATATATTTATGAACGCACTAATATATAATATAAAACACACACACACACTCATTACCTCGACAATAATTGGATTTAAATCTTCAGTTTTAAATGCTTTTGTTAGAAGATCTTTTGGTGCCACTTGACCTTTGGAAACGTTTAGAAATACATTATTAATTTGAAGAACTTCATCTAAATCTGTTTCCCTACATATTTTGAAATAATCAATCAATGTATAAGTAAATAAAAATAAATAAATAATCTTAAATAATAATAATAACGAAATATTTTCAACCGCAGCTTTGATCTTTGATTGATTTTGGTTGAATCGAATTAATATTGAAATAAAGACACTTACACTCCATTTCTCCATTCCATTACCTTATTTTTATAACAAGCAATTTCAAAACGCTTGCCACCTTTTTTTAAACGAACTATTGAAACATTGGTGAGCCTATAATATTATAGAAAATTAGTTTCATCAATAATATTCAATAATATTCTTTTATATATTCTTTTTTTATATTCTTTTATATAAAAATAACGGAAATGTGAATAATCGTGAAATACATCCATACTTTATTTGATTACTTGGTTGGTTAATCGGCATCTTGAATTTTTTTTTTGAAAGAAGAAGTAATTGTTTTTTTGTAAATCACAATTGTATGATGTGTTCAAATGTAACTATTTTAATTAATTTTGTTTTTTGAATTTTATTTTTTTAAAAAGAAAAACTAAGAAAACTGAGGATACATCTGAAAATATATAATACTGATCAAACTTATTTTTTTTATTTTTATTTTAATAACTAATAAACTAGTGAATTTGGTGATTAAATTTTTTTTTGGTGGTTTAACATTAAGGGAGAAAAAAAACTTTGTTCACTGCAATTAATAAGTAAATTGCAATTAATTAATTTTTTTTTTTTAATTAATCTAATAAAGAAATAAAGAAAAACTAGTTAATTTTTTTTTTTTTTTTTTTGAAAAGAAAAAAGAAATTATTTTAAAAGAAACGCGAAATAAAATAAAGTGAAATAACACGAAATAACGTGAAATAAAGTGAAAGTAAAGTGAAAGTAAAGTAAGATAACGTGAAATAAAGTGAAATGAAATTTAGAATTTTCAACAATAAAACTAGATAAAACTAAACTATATATAAAAAAATAACACTACTTTTGAATTAACTCTGAATTAATAATGATTTGTTTGATTCAACCCGAATTTTCTATTTTTATCTTTTGTTTCTTCTTTTTTTTTTATTTTTATTTTTGTTTTTTTTTAATTATTTTTTTTTTCTTACCACTTTTTTTATCATTAAAAAAAAAAAAAAATAAGGAAATTCAAACCATCCACCACAAAAATTTGTTGTTACCATAGAAAAAAAAAAGAAAAAAAAACAAAACTAATAATAATAATAGAAGAAATATCACTAACAAAAAAAAAAGGAATCCACACACCCAAACCACAATCATCATACACATCCATCATTATTACTATTATCAATAATACATTCACTAATACTAATATTGTTATTAATAGTTATATCATTAATATCATTAATATCATTAACATTGATATCATTAATATTAATATCATTGTTTTCACTAATATCATTCACATTGATATCATTAATAATATTGATATCATTAATATTAATGTTACTATTTTCATAAATTTGACATATATCCATCATATCATTATCGATATTATTATTATTATCTAATCTAATTCTCTTTGCTGAAGGTTCTCGTGGTGATGATGATGATGATGATTTATTATTATTAATATTATTATTAATATTATTAATATTATTACTATTATTGTTATTATCAATATTATTATTAATATCATTGTCTTTATCATCGTTGCCGCTGAGATTGATATTAGCCACAGCTGTGGTAGTAGGAGAAATGGGAGTCGGAGTAGTAGAAGTAGGAACAGTAGTAGAAATTGAATTAGGAGTAGTGTCGGAAGCAATAGATGTTGCTGTAGTATCAGAAATATTAGATGTCGTGGTAGTATCGGATGACGATGATGATAATGATGATAATTTAGAATTTGAATTATTTGAATTAGAATTAAATTTGGTAGATGATGATTTCTTATCCATTCTTCTATATTCTGAAGCTAATTCATCCGGTTCCATATTTTCCACGTAAGCTTTTAATGTAGCATAAACTTTATTATTAAATCTAATATCATCATGATAAGATTTCACATGTTGTTTCATTCCTTTAAGATACATTTGATATTGCCAAAGTTCCAATGAAGGATATTTGGCGACAATCAAACAAAAGAATACAAATTCAATTGGTGCTAATTTATGTTCTTCGTGAAATACGAAAACATTATCCATAATCATTGTATCCAAAGTTTCAAATACAGTTTTAGCCACTTGTCTTAATGCCATTGGAACTTCTCGTGGATCTTTTAAATACTTTGTAATATTGTTATGAGTAAAACATTGTTTTTCGGGTTCATTTTCTATCATGTAAAGAGCTTGAGAAATTAATTCCAATGGTTTTCCTCTTCGAATTTCTATAATGTTGGAAAGTGAACTATAACTAGTATATAAATTTTGAGCGAAACTTACAGTCGGACTACTAATTGATGCAAGTTTCTCTAATTTATTGTTATAATAATAATATTATTAATTATGGTAAAATATAAAGATTTAACATAAAATACATAGAATATTTAAAAATTACCGACCAGCATTAGTTAAAGGCATTCCTAATTGAACACGACTAAAGATTTCTTGTTCCTGGGCCAATGTAAGATCCCAATATTCAACTAATTAAAAAAAAAGAAGAAGAGATCTATATTAACACACACGTAGAGATATATTCTCTCACACACACACACACACACACACACGTACCACACACAAATTCTGCACAATCAAAAATATTCTCTCTCTCATATTCAGAAAAACAATTTTCTCCTTCAAGACTATAATATTTTCTCGAAGATCTTGGTCCATCAGGGACTACATGCGGTATCTCGTTATCAAAAAATCTATTTAATAATTAATAAAAATATAGATAGATAGAGATATATATATATTATATTATATTTATATTTACAATAAAAAAAATAGATATACATTTATTTAATATTTGTTTAATATTTTATGTAATAATAAAATAAATAAGATGTAAATAAATAAAATAAAATGTAACATTACCTACGAATGGATGTTAATCTTTGTTTTCCATCAATACAAACACGCAATGTTTTGGTTGCACCGTTATCTTCCATCTTTTTGCAAGAAAAGATTACCGGAGGAACATAATAATTATTCTTAATTGAATCTACCAAGTGAGATTGTTTAATTTCTACAGTGCACATAAGTTATATGTGTATATATATATATATATATAAATATAATTATGATAAGTATAAAAATATATAAAAGTATAAGTATATATATATAAATATATTATGTATATATGTATATAAAAAAAAAATTGAATATTTTTTTATTATTATTATTAAATAAATAAACGATTTTTAATACTATAGTGGAATTTGAGAAAACTGGATATATGTATAAATAAAATGTAGATATTTATAAATTGTATAATAATAATAATAATAATATAAATCAAGTAAGGTCAGGTGATAGACAGACAGTAAATAATGGGCGATCGACAAAATACCTCTCCAGACAATATCTTTTTTATCGAAAAAAAAAAATGAAAAAAAATGATTATTATTATCATGATTGTTACGTAAAATAAAATATGTTTATCATCATTATTGCTGTTATAATTGATATCGATATCTTTATTATTTTAAAATAAATAAATAAAATAATTTATAATGAATTAACTAAAATAATTACCTCGTTGAAAGTCGGGTTCAAGATCAATTAAACCTCTTTTGATCCAACCATATAATTTGTATAAAGTGTGAGTAACATTTCTAGGTTTAGACAAAGCCTCATAATTGTCCATGTTTTTGTCCACGTTTTTCGATTACTTCTTAATTTCTTTTTATGGGAGATAGAAAAAAAATGAAAAGCGCGAAAAATAAAGAGTGTAAATTATTTTTTATTATAAATTGAGAAAGTAACGATTATAATAATAATGATTATAAAGACGAAGAAAGAAGATGATGAATATAGTAATGAAGTAATAAGTGGTGTTATTTAAGTAATGGTGGGTGATAATAGTAATATTTTGTAACAAGTAATAAGCTGGCTGATAGTAAATAATATAGACTAAAAGTGATAAAGTTAATAGTGTGAAAATATTAAAAGGTAAATTTTATTATCCCTTCTCAAAAAAAAAACAATCAAAAAAAAAAAAAAGATAATAATTAAAAAAATTAATGAGATTAGGATTTTTTTTTTGAAAATTAAAAAATTTGAGTGTATATTTTTATGTGTGAAATTTTTTGAGAGAAAAAAAAAAAGAAAAAAAAGAAGGAAAAAAAAAAGGGGAAAAGAAAAAAAATGGCACAAATTTATAATAAAATTTTTTGTATGACAGAAAATGTGACATCACAAACCAATAACTTGATAAAATGTTTTTTAAAATAATAATTAAAATAATTAAAATAAAATGATTATATAAAATAAATAATATAATATAGTAATATATATGATTTTATTTTATATATAAGACAACACAGTATTATTATTATTACACTATTACACTATTATTTATTATTTATTATTATTATTATTATTATTATTATTATTAGATAACAAAAGCAGGAAGTGGAATACAAATCAGGAAAATGGTAACAACAACAAAAGCAGTAAAATAGAAAAGCAGGAATTAAAAATAATATAATTTATATAATTTTTTTTTCATGATGTCTGATAATCATTACTATATTATTCTATATTATTCCATTATTTAGTAATTATTTTATTTTATTATTTTTTTTTTTTATTTTTTATTTTTTATTTTTTATTTAGTGTTATCTCAAAAAAATAAATATTTAAAAATATTAAAATGGTTTGGTGTAAGGAAAAAAAATAATTTTGAAGTATTTTAACTGAAATTAATTGATGTGTGTGTGTGAATATTGGTAAGTGTGTGAGTGTGTGAATGTTTATTTGGTGATAATTGGATAATTACCGGTTAATTGGTAATCGTTTTATCGTTTTTTTTTTTTTGTATAATTTATAATTGTTATAATAGTTATTACACTTAACATAATTACAATTCCTAATATATTCATTATATTACGCTTTATTGTACTTTATCATACTTTATTATACTTTATTACTTTATTACACTTTATTATACTTTATTATATTATACGTTAACTTATTATTATTATAAATTTATAATATATAGTAAAATTAACAATATAACATAATGAAAATATAATGACCAGTAACGTTCCAGCTTTTATTCACATACTCACACCAACATAATCAAACACAAAGAGATATTTACTCAACACACTAAAAAAAAAAAAAAAACAAAATACTCAACACAACACAAGAGATCGTCTAAAAATCATCCCAAATAAAAATAATAAATAAATAACATCCCAAAAAGAAAAAAAAACCACACACATAAATTACATGACATGACTACATTTGATTACATTTTTAAAATAATAATAATAAAAATAATGATAATTTTATTTCCTAAACAATGTATTAAAATATATCTCTATTATTATTATTTCATATAATACATTATAATACATTGGGATGATAAGAGAAGATGATAAGAGATTATAAGAGACAATAAGAGATAATAAGAGATGATAAGAGATGAAATGATAATTCTAAGTAATAATAGAATATTCGATTTTTTGTCACAAATTTTCTATAATAATAATTAATGAAATTAGGATTAATGTATGGAAATGATTTTTTTTATTCTAGAAATTATGCAGGTAATCGGTAACGTGCTAACCCGAGCTTATTTTTTTTCAAATTCATTCAAATTTATTCTTTTTATTGAACAGTTTATATTACACCATATAAATATATTTTTTAATTATTAGACTTATCCGTTATTTATTTTATTTTTCCCGAGAATTACAATAATATCAGTAATAAAATTTCGAAAAAAAAAAAATACCATTTACGTTTCAATTAACTCGATTAACTCAATTTAAATTCTTCAAAGTTACACTTGTATTATTATTAACTCTAATAATTATAATAAATTATAATTGGAGTATAATTTAATAAGTATAATATACTATTCTGTAATTATATTAAGTAATTATTCTAATAATAATTCAGCCTCCTTCGAAAGTAAAAAATAATATAATATAATATTGATTATTATTATTAATAGTAATATTATCAAGTATAATTCATAATTAGTATAATTGATAGTATAATTGATAGTAATAATAGAATAAACACTAATATAATATGAGAAATAATTAATAATTAATACACAAAATTGTATTACAACATCAATTATCACACACACAACAACAATTATCACAATTATTTGAATTATATTCTTTAAAAGTATTTATTAATTTTTTTTTTTTTTATCTCTTGTTTTACTATTTAAGAATAATTTTGTGGAAAATTTTAAATAATAAATAACAAATAACAATAATAGAAAAATAATTTGTAATTCTTTTGTGATTTCCTTATTTATCTGATACTTTTTTATATATGGAATGTAATTTAAACCTGAAACACATATTCTTTTGTAATTTATTAATTTATTACATATTACAATATTTAAACCCACCATTATTTATAATTATTAAAATATTTAAAAATCTTATTTATAATGTGTAACAATAAAAACCAAAGAATTATTAAAGATTATAGATTATTAAAGATAACATGGTTTGATTTTCTAAAAGATAAAATTAATTTATTTAATAAAGTTCTCTTTGGGACAAGCAAAATTCAATTATAGAAATTATAAAGATTAAAAGTTATTGTTATCTCTTATTTTGAGATTTTTTAATATTTTTAATAATTTAGTTTAAGAAAGAAAAATCTTTGTACAATTCAAAATAGAATTATATGGGCTGATTGCGGAAATGCCTAAATTTAAGATCTGGTGATGTTATTTTGGCCAATCATAATTTGTTTATTTAAAAAAAAAAAATCCTAAAAAACTCAATATTTTATTAAATCAACTATACTTAGACTACGTTTCAGCTTCTAAGTAAGGTTTAAGACTTAACTAGACTTTTGTTCATAATTTTCAACCCATCAACCCCCATTTTGTACTTGTTTCTTAATAATTACCCTATTTTATTTTATTCTTTTCTTGTTATTCGCTTATTTTACTAACAAAGAACAACTTTAACTAGTAATCAAAAGTTTATTATCAATATATTTTATTAACTTTATTAAGAAGCAACATTTGTGTAACGAGATAAATCAGTCAATTTTTGCAATTGGCCGATTTGATCATAATTGCATAATCCACGTGCAAATTTTTTACTTCAAACGTTTTTTTTTAGTCAGTCAAAAAAAAAAAAATAAAAATATTGTTTAAATATGTCAAGTAAATCTTCCGTCAAACTTCCTCCAGTAAAACCAAAGAGACCCAAATCAAAGCGTTCAGGGCGTATCAAGAATGCAGCAAAAACAAAGGTCATAGTACGTCGGTTACCTCCTTTATTACCTGAAAAATTATTTCTGGAAACGGTCAAACCTTGGGCAAATGAAGAAACCACTGATTATTATCGTTTTCATCAAGGAAGAATAAGTAGAAGGTAGATAATAATAATAATATAACAAGATTTAAATATGATATGATATAATATATTATAATATAGTAAATATATATTACTACCTTAGTAAGAACAAAGAGTGTATATTCTCTCGTGCATATTTTCATTTTAAGACTGTTGAACAAGTTTTGGAATTCCATCGTGCTTTCGATAATCATTTATTCATTGATAGAAATGGTAACCATTTTTATTTTTTATTTTTTAATATTTGTTTGTTAATTAATTAATTATTTATTTATTTTTAATATATTTAATTATTTATTGAATTATTAACTAAACTTAGGGGTAGAAAATAGAGCAGTAGTGGAATTCGCCATTTATCAAAAATTACCAAAAGAACATAAGAAACCAGATCCCAGACAAGGAACTATTGAAACTGGTATGATTCTTTTTTTTTTAAAAAAAAAAATAAAATAAAATAAAATAAATTGTTATTAAAAATTTTATTATAAAATATTTAAAACTGGACATTTTCCTTTTTTAGATCCTGATTATATTGCATTCGTTGAATCATTGAAATCCGAAGAATTTCAACTGCAAAATATTTCAAAAGAACCAGGTGTTCTTTTAGAAGGTGGTGCCACGCAATTAGAAAGATTAGAAAATCGATTGGCTGTAGCTGTAGCCAACGCTGCTGCAAATGTACCAGAAAAACCTAAATCTACACCTTTACTTGATTATCTACGTGCTCAAAAATCAGGTGCAAAATCAAAATCACCACCACCACTAACAAAACAACCAAGTATTATTTCTTCACCTGGATCACCTTCAAAGGGTGGAGTAGGAATAGGAGGAGGTGGTGGATCAAAAGTGAAACAATCACAAATCCGGGGTGGTATTGGTAGTAATAGTACTAATAATAGCACACCATCATCATCACAACTACCAACACCAGCTGAAGTTATATCACCACCTTCTAGCCCTAGTAAATTCGTTAGAAAAGAACGTGAACGTAAAAGAAGAGAAAAAGAAAGAAAGGAAAGAGAAAGGGAAAGGGAACGGAAGGAAAAAGATAAAATTGGTAACAAAGAAGTGGAAACAACTATAGATGAAAGTGAACAAGATAAAGATAAAAATAATAATAAGGATACTGTAACAAGTAGTAGTCAAAATAAAGAAAGTAGTTATCGTGAAAGAGAACAAAGAATGAGAGAAAAAAAGAGAGAAAGAGAAAGAGAGAGACAAAGGATGAAAGAGAGAGAGAGACATAAAGCTCAATCGGAAGCAATTAAAACTGAAACTCCCACAGTTACAATTTTAACTAAACCGGTTACTTCTACTACCACTACTACCACCACCACTACTACTAATGTCGAAGATTCTAATAATTCAACTGAACATAGTAAAGAAAAAGAAAAAGAAAATAAAAGAGCATCAATCAAAATTACAATTCAACAACGTCAAAAGGATCAAATTAGATCGATTATTCAACGACCTGCAACTTCTTTGGCTAAAAAAGAAAATGATAACAAGTCAACGGATAACGATAAGTCAACAGATAAAGACAAGTCAATAGATAAGTTACCAGCAGAGAAATCTACAGTTGAAAATAATAATAATAATAATAATAATAACTCAACTTCAACAACTCCAACATCAAAAGAACAAAATAAACCTTCTACATCTTCAGCTGTTACTACTCCAAAAACTGATTCAACAACTTCCACCACCAATAATACTCATAATAATAGTATGCCACCTCCATCAAGAAGACCTACTAGAGGTTATTTCTCAAAACGAGGCAGATGGTAAAAAAATTTTATTTTGGTAATTGAAAATGTACAACATATAAATACATACATAATACATATTATATCTAATAAATGACAAATAAAAAAAAATAATATAATGGAAATTATTTTTTTTGTGACAAAAATGTAATTTAACGTTAAAGATTCCAAATCCAAAATTGGATTTTGGAGATTTATTATAATGTGAATTCACAAAAAAAAAAACTTTTAGATAATTCAAAATAAACTCAAATATGTAATTAATTAATAATTTAAGTATATATATATATATATATATATAAACACGAAATATGTGTCATTTACAAAATATGTGCCAATTGCAAAAGATATGCTATTACTACATAATATCAAAGATAAAAAATATACTTACATACAGTATAAGATAATAGATATAAGATTTTAATATCGAACATCGAAGTCATGTTACGCGATTATTGAATCTAGAATCTAAAAGTTTATTATTTAACTTAAAAATAAAGTTAAGAAAATACTTGAAAGCTCGGCTCAGAATCCATGTAGCCTAATAATTCTTTTTAATAATATTATAATACATATATGCATATATAATTAAAATAGTTATGGATTTTTCGAAAGTCTAAACGTTTTTATGTTGATCATCTGATCTGAATCCAATTACCAATCACGTCACGATTCTCTGATTCGTTTATTCGTTCGTGTTATTCACGAGCTTTTTTTATTCAATATGTCAAGAAATATTCAATGTCCTATAATTAAAGTTATTCGTCAAAAGGAATTTATTTATCCAGCATGTAAAGAATGTAGTAAGAAGTTGGATCTCAATAAAATCGATTATAATATTAAAGGGATAAGTAATAATAATAATAATAATGACAATAATAATAATAATAATAATAATAACAAAAATGAAAAAAATAGACCAGAATTATTACCCGTTAAAGATAAACTTTCTTTAAACAGCATAACATGTGATCGTTGTAAAGTTACATGTAATACTTTAGATTTAACATATCGTTATCGACTCTGTTTATTAATATCAATTGATGATGATTATTTACAAAGAGGTAGATTAAATATATATAAATATATCTTTTATATATTATCCGAGTTATTCGAATTATCTGGGTTATTAACTTTTTTTTTTTTTTTTAAAAAAAAATTCTTTAAATTCTTTAATAATAATAATATAAAAGTAACAATATTTGGATCAAGTTTTGATGAAATTTTTGGATGTTCGGCAACCAAATTTAATAATTTCAAAGATCAATCATTATTGGATATAAATTTATTTGAATTCAATTATCTTGTACATAACGCATTAGATTGGATTTTATCAGGGGAAATTTATTTATTTATATTTAATCAAATACAATGGGATTTATTACAACAACAAAACTTAGATGATGATAACAATGATAATGATGATGATGATGATGATGACTCGAAGCAAAATAATTTAAATAATTGGAATAATTGGAATAAGTTAAATAATTTAAATAAGTTAAATAATTTATCAATTATCGCATCTAATATTCAACCTATGATAAAACCAAGTTTAACTGTTGTTGATTATATAAAAAATTTCGAAGACAAATGGGAAACTTTTTATCAAGGAAATAGTAATAGTAATAATAATAATGATAAAGAAGATGAAGAAAAAGAAATATTAGTGAATAATATTTATGGAAAAACTTTTGATGATGATGATGGTGATGATGATGATGGTGATGATGATGGTGGTGATGATGATGATGACAGTAATGATAAGAAGGAATTATTTTATCAAGAAAATTTGCATCAAAAAGATAATACATCTTTAATTAATAAAATGATTAATCTCTCTTTAAAATAAAGAAAAAAATAATAATAATTCACCCTAATTTAGTCTCCTTTCCTTTTTTATCAATAGAAAAAAAAATTCAAAATTATATTATAAAGGAAGAGATTTATTATTATCAAATAAAAAAATAAAATAAAATAAAATAAAAATCTATATGATTTAATATTTATTATTGATCGACGAGAAAAAAATTCTAAAGAATTATTATTAAAAAAATAAAGTATATCGATTATTGATGTGATGTTGCTAATTTTGTTGTTGTTGTTGTTTGTTTGTGACATGAATCAAAGATTATTTATTTATGTACACAAATTATTCCAAATTATATGTAAAAAATGAACTGGATTATAATATATGGGGAAATATATATAATATATATGGAGAAATATATATAATATATATGGAGAAATATGTATATATATATATATATATATATATATATATATATGTGGAGAAAGATATATGAAATAATGATTTAATGGTAATGAAATAATAATAATAATAATGAAATTTGATGAATCCCTATTCACAAAAATAAAAATAATAAACTTGCGATAATTTTTAATCTTTGAATTAATAAAGTAAATAAATGGAACAAATAAATGGAACAAATAAATGGAACAAATAATGGAACAAATAAATATAATTTAATTTACAAATAATAATAATTGTAATAAGAATATTCAATTACCCAACGCTTTCTTTAAATCAATCCATTTACGTTTTAATACTTCTCTTTCATTTTCACTTTCTGCATATTTCATTTTAATTTCAATTAACATATTCTCTAAATTTGTTAATTGATCTTCTAACGCATTATTCTTTTCTACCAATGTTATATTCTTTTGTGCTAATGAATTCATTTCTCCTCTTAATATTCGTTCAACTTCTGCTGGCTTTTCATCTAAACTTTTACGTAAACTTGAAACTGTTGAACGTAATTCTACATTTTCATCATTTAATCTATCAACTTCTACTTTTTTCATGACAAGTTCATTGGCCAATTCAACATGTTCACGACTTAATTGTTGTAAACTACCTTCTAAACTTTTAATATGATTTGATAAATGATGATTATTTTTTCTTATTTTTTCATTCGCTTCTGCTTCAAACATTATTCTTCTTTTTTCTTGTTCTTGAAATTGATGATAGGCTTGTTGATATTTATTAAGTTTCTTTGTGGTAATTCTAATATTAAATGCATCCATAACAAATTCATTGGTCTTGTATTGAATTTCTGTTGCAACCATCTGAGCTAAAACACCGGTTGGAATAATCTATAAAAATAATAAAATGATGATTATTATTATTACTTATCCATTTATTATTATCCATTTACTATTAATATATTATTATTATTATTAATCCATTTATTATTATTATTAATCCATTTATTATTAATTCGAAACTCACCTGATAACTCTCAAATAATCCACTCTTTAAATATTCCAATAATTTTTCAAATTCCATTTCCAACAATGCCTTTTCATTCTTTTTCAATAATGCAATACTGAATCGAAATATTGATTCAATTCCTTCGGTAAAAATGGTATCATAAATCCTAAATACCAAGGGAAGAGGAAATTTATACGCAAATAATGTCATGAACCATTGTGATGCATACATCGATGAATTTATTCCTTGTGATTTAAGATGTTCATGCAATTTAGGAAGCATTTCTTCAACCAGGCGATCAAATTGAAATAATTTCAATTGAAGACCATCCATTCCTGGTAAAAAGTGTCCTCGCATATTATAATATTTCATAAGTCTAAGGAGTACACAAAATGCTTCCTCATCTGGCATCTATAAAAAATTCCACATTATAAATTTTAGTTAAATTAATAAAAATTTCATTAATATTTCATTACGTCAATGTTTTGTTAATAAACTTACATTCAAAAGTAATGGTCCAACGACAAATGATATTCCTTGACAATATCCAACTTCTTTATCATAAAGAGAATACGCTTTCACCACATTAAATAATCCTTCTTGTCCAATTCCATCTTGATCTTGAAAATATTCATGTTTAGGAAATGTACGATTCAAATCTCTCATAATCATTTTTTCATGTGGACTGGTTTCCTTTAATAATTTGGCATATTTTGATTCTAATTCGCTATCTTTGGATTTAGACATTAATTGCCATATCATACCACGTAATGCTGGTGGAATCCCTTTTTGAATCATTTTGGATAATTGTCGAGGTTGAGATCTAGCAACTGTTTCATAATCTGAAATAAGTTGCCCCCAGAAATCTAAAAAAAAAAATAATAATAATTTAATTTAATAAATTATTATTATTATTATTATTATTAATTATTATTATTATTAATTATTATTATTATTACATTACCCCAATCAATTTCATCATCATTTGTTGATTCATTTTGTACACGTTCAAAGTTAGCTTTGATATCTGCCATTCCTTGAAGTGACATTCTTCTTGCTTTAGGATCTTCTTGCAACATTTGATTTTCTTTTTCAAGTCTTGCCAACAATAAATCATAATTTGATCCAGTCGACATAATTGATATAGTAGATAAACGACGATCTTCCTTTGGTGAAATTGGTGTACGTGAATTAAACAAAGATGAAAGCGTCTTAAATGTAGTAGGTGTTTTAGGAAATGACCAATCATTAAAACTCCATTCTTTAGGTGTCTCCGCGGAATTTTGTGTTTCATCATCTAAAGATATATCATTTAATTCGGGGTTCTCTCTAAGTGAAGCAACTGAAACAACTGAAACTCGATAATCGGCATTATTTTTTTCGATTATTTCATTAGTTAACTCATTTGAATTATGAATTGAAATTGATGAAAAACTACTTGTCTTTGAACTATTGAAATTTGAAAAATCGACTGACTCTATATCATTTTTTTCATCTGATGACATGGAATTAATTCTTGATGAAAAATTATCCGCCGATTTGTCTGCATTTTCTATATTCTTTACATCTGTTACATTTTCTGTATTCTCTATATTCTCTGTATTCTCCGTGTACTCCGTATTCTTTGTATTTACTACATTTTCCATATTCTCTTCTTCAATTATTACATCCTCAGTATTTTCAACAGGTTTATCATCGAGGTTATTTTGTCTTTTTTCTTCAGTTTGGTTAATAAAATCTATTGATTTATCTAAAGAATAATTTTCTAATTCATTTTTATTCAATTCATCGGTATTTACAACTGGTGATAATAAAGATATAGGTTCATCGCTCTCTTCTATTGCGACATCCTTGTCTTTCTCTTCTTTCTCTTCAATCATGTCTTTCATATCATTCTTTTCTATCTTTTCTATTCCGACTTCCTTTTCTTTCTCTTCTTTCTCTTCAATTGTGTCTTTCTTGTCATTCATTTCTTTCTCGACTTCATAAGAAGTATCACTATCATGATCTTTATTCGAAACATCAGTACGAATAGAATCTGTACTTGTACTTGATGTATGACTTTGATAATCATCCAAAAATGAATCAATTTGATCTTCTAAATAATTCTCATCGACAGAATAGACGGAAGAACTTTTACTATTACTTTCATTTTCTTCATGAGAATCGTAAATATCATTTTGAAATGAGCTCGATGATTTTTGTTCAATTTTATTGTTTTCATCATTTTCATTATATTCGTTTTGATTTCCTAAAACTTCAGGATCTTCAATGGTTAAAGTGTGGTTGTTAGGTTCATCTTTAGGATTACTGATAGTATCAAAACTTACTTCACTCTGAACAAAGTGGTTTGTACTTAAATTATCTTGTTCATTAACAAGGTTAGTTTCAACAACGGCTGACATTTTTTTATGGGTATTTTTTAAGGTATTATTGTTGTTATTAGTTAAAAAGTATTGAAAATATAAATATATTAGACTACAAATTTGGCTTGAGTTTAAAGAGTTTTACTTTTCGACGACAAACAAGAGGCCTAGGCTCTTGTTAAGCATCAAACAAAAGTATTTTTTACGATGTAAGCGAAGATGAGGTGAATATAAAAGATTGTATAGTGTTTAAAGAGGGTTTAGTATGAAAAAAGACAATAAATTAATAAGGCACTCGAGACTTTTATGGAAACTTATTGATATCTCGGTCGAAACAGGTAATTTCAGTCGTGAAACAAATATTACCGTTTTGATCAATCATAATATATAACACACATGGGCATGAACCAGGCGACATATGTAAACTGTTCTGTTTCTCATAATTCTCGTCGTGCAACATATGATAATTGGCAAACAAATAATATATATCACATGATTTTGAAATCATATAAATTTTATTTCTATATCTAGCCAAGCTAATTAAAAATTATCGAACCAAAATACGAGCAAACTTTATTGTACCATTTTTCACAAATTATGTAAATGTATGAACGGTGATACAAACGCGCTTTTTTAATTTTTTATTATTGTAGACGAGAAAAAACTAGATTTTATTAAAAAATCAAGTAGACCCGGTCTCGGACTAGGGATATATGAGCCGAGCCGGTCAGGTCCGGTATGAACCGGTTTGACTTGAGAGTCGGTTTAGTCCAAGTTGATGAGGTCAAAGAAATGGGGTTGATGGAGTTGATGGAAAGTCGATGGAGTCGATAGTAACGACCTCATCAGTTTGGCTGTAGCTCGATCCAGCTCGACTTTGACTTCAAGTCGAACCAAGCCGGACCGTTACCTAGACCTAGGATTTATTTTAAAGTTTAGTTAGCATCAGAAAATATCGATGTTACTGGGATGAAACACATATCATTTTGTAGCCAAGAATAAGGTCTTTAGAAATACCTTAATAGAAAATTGTTCTACGCTTTGTAAATCGTGAGCGAAGTCGAAAAACGTAAAAAATCCTCCGGAGTCCTTCGTTAGAAACGAAATCCTCCGTTGATCATCGCCTATTAATATTCGCGGAGTTATTCTAGTTTAAAGAAACGCGTCCGTGAAAAAATCGGGCCAGATTTTTTTTTGGACATTTTTTCTTTAAGCCGGAATAACTCCGTAAATATTGATGTTACCAGGATAAAACACATATAATTTTTGTAGCCAAGAACAAGGCCTTTTTTTCTATCTTAGAAATACCTTAGTAGGAAATCGCTCTACGCTTCGCAAATCGCGAACGAAGTCGAAAAAAGTAAAAAAAAATCGCACAATTCCCGGAGATTTTCACTTTTTTTTTCGAATTGCTCGCGATCTTCTACTAAGATATTTTTAAGATAGAAAAAAAAACCTTATTCTTGGCTACTATTCGCGGAGGTATTCTGGTTTAAAGACAAACGTCCGTGAAAATCGTGCAAAAATCCGCGAATATCGATGTAATCGGGATGAAACATATTATTTTGTAGCCGAGAACAAGGCCTTTCTTTATGTCTTAGAATCACCTTTGTAGAAAATCGCTCTACGCTTCGCAAATCGCGTGCGAATTCAAAAAAGTGAAAATCTCCGGAAATTTTTGCATTTTTTTTACGTTTTTTCGACTTCGCTCACGATTTGTGATTCGTGGAGCGATTTTCTGCTAAGGTATTTCTAATATAGAAAGAAAGGACTTGTTCTTGACTACAAAATGATATGTGTTTTATCCCGGTAACATTAATATTCGCGGAGTTATTCTAGTTTAAATAAAAACGTCCGTAAAAAAATCGTGCAAAATCTCTAGAAAATTTTTCGCACGATTTTTTCACGGACGTTTTTCTTTAAAGTGGAATGACTCCGCGAATATCGATGCTACCAAGATGCAACACATATCATTTTGTAGCCAATAATAAGGCCTTTCTTTCTATCTTAGAAATATCTTAGTAGAAAATCGTTCTATGTTTGTAAATCGCGAGCGAAGTCGAAAAACGTAAAAGATCCTCCGTTGATCATCGCCTATTAAAATTTACTGATGTAGTTATTTTTTTTTTATAATAGATTTTTATTTTAGTGTAGTGGGCCCGCGTGTTACTGTTCCGCAGATCGATATACATTTCTTGGATTTAGGGCTATTGTAGAAACCAATAATTTTTGTAGGGCAATATTTTTACTAACTTATTTAAGTTAAATCACGTAACGTGACTTCAATAGTTCAACGTTATTATGTAATAGTAATAGCATAACATATATTTGTTTAAATAAAGATTTATTGGAAAAGTTTACGTTTGAATTTTTGAATGTTTTACTTATACTGGCATTTTCAAGTGTACATATTCGCAAACGAGTTATCGATCACATGTCTTTTCTTATTTATCCCTGGCATGATTTGAAATAGACCTATAATTATGAACTAATTTGTATGCATGTTGAATGTAAACATTGATGATTGTGATCCCAATTACGGCTAAAGGTTTTGAATTATTTACAGTCCACTCCACACCGTTCCATATTTTCTTTTGAATTTCCTGTAAAATTGTCAATTCACCCTTCCGTACTCTGATAGGAGTGACATCAATAACTTCGAATGGACATTTTGCACCTAGGAATTCAGTTGCAACTCTAATACCAGAGGTGAATCCATCCTCGTGAAATCCATAACCAGTCCATGCTCCAGCAAATGTTGTTTGTAAATTTGGAACATTTTGAATATGAGAAAGAAACTTTTGCGAAGAAATTGTATCTAAACAATATTTAGGATGATCGTAAATCTGGGAGTCAAATATTTTTCGAGAATCAAGTTCAGAAGGAGGATTAAGGGTTACAAGCACAGGACCATAAGTTGATTCACCGATAGACTGAAGAATGTTCATTGAGTATGTTCTAAAATAATAATGATTATCGTTAGAAAGATAAATTTATGAAACCTAATATAATATAACAAAAAAAAAAGTGAAAATCGAAACTTGCAGAGAGACTTGATTCAGCTTTTTCGATGTTCCAGTAGACTTGATGATATAATTCCGAGCTGAATGTACAAGTCGACGTGTCGGCATCAACTAGAATTGGATTATCGATTAGTCAATTATGTGTGAACTATTCTATACAAATTTACCAAATTTTCTTACCGATAAATCAGAATGTAACACTGAACGATTCTGACTAAATCGAAAACCACCCAACACCAACTTTTCTTCATTCGTAGCATCATTGCCCAATATCCTTAATGCCTGATCTGCATGTACAGCTAATATCACATGATCAAATTCGTCTGCCCTTCCACTTTGATCAACAACGGTGATGATAGGTGGGGACTCGGTGTTACTCAGATCAGGTCGTCTTTTAATGGATACTACCTTGGTTGATAATCTAATATCTTTAATGTGTGGAGTAATAGTTTCCACATATTTTCGACTATGAATGTGTACAAAACTTTAGAAGAAGAAATATTATAGTGATTATAGAGGATGAATTAGTATACCTTCCACCTTTTACTGTAAACCAATCAACACAACCCTTCACTTGTAATAAATTTTGTTTATACATAAATTGGATTAAGGCCAACACTGGAATATCAAGAGTACATTTATCAGGAGGGGTTGACCAAATTGCTGTAGTCATGGGCTATTTATTATATAACTAAAATTATCAGTAAATTTTTCTTTAACTAAAAATGTCAATTTAAATTAATTAATTATCGCTAGACATATACCAACAAGTAATTATCCTTGAATGCCTCAGAATATTGATGAATCCTAAGGTATTCTCCCGTACTCATATTCCTTTCTTCATGTTCTTCACTCAACTCCATTAATTCAGTAGCATGGAAATTGAATCTAAGAATATCATATAAAATTTTCCACAGTTCTATATTCCATAAATTACTCAGTTGGGAAAACACTGTGATCAAATTCCTTCCTGACCATTCGAAATCCCCATTATCTCTTGAAACTGAAAAACTCATTTCAGTTTTCATCAATTGAATATTTTTATGTTGAAAGAATTTAAAAAGATTAGGATAGGTAAGATTATTATATACAATGAAACCATTGTCAACTGGTATACTCGAATTCTTGGTGCTGGGAACAACATAATCGACAGTGTGAGTATGACCACCAACGTAATCATTTTGTTCATATAGAGTTATTTCATGTGGTGAATGCTCGGAAAGAAGCCACGAGGCACCCAAACCAGAAATTCCGGAGCCGATTACGGCTACTTTTTTTGATTTTTGTTGCGAAGGCATGAATACCAAAATTTGCAGATTATCAAATGATGCAAATTACAATCAAAAATTTCATTGGCTGATTTTTCCTAAAATATGTCAAGCTTGATGACGCAATGAGTTTACAAGGTCAACTGAATCATTTGTAATTTTTGCGAAGCAAGAAATTCTCGAACGTGACAATGTTTGGACTTGTAATCTTTTTTTATTTAGCTTCTTACTAACCTTCAACTTCTAGTCCTTATATATAATATTTAAAAGAACAAAACAATAAATCATATCCCAGATTTTTTGGTGATGACTCATCATTGTCAAGTACATACAGTGACGAAAATATTGCATAGTAATAAGTAATAAAAATCAACTGTATATATGATTGATAAAACCAATATTCAAAAAATTTTATTGATTTATAATAAAAAAATTTATTCTGATTATTAATTATGATGTAATATGATATGTATTAAAAATCTTCAATTGACCAGACTGAATGAAGTTATTTGGTTCACTTTTTGCACAAGTGGTTATGATACCTTTTTTGTGTTTATCTTTTTGTGGGATAAATGGATAGGGTGGAAGAATGCCAGAAGAAAGATTAGACACACTCACATCCAAATCATTGTGTTCTTCGCGCAGTTTATAAATGACATCAGTAACTTCCAGTTACCAACACTATAAATTAAGTAAATAAGTTGATGCTAAAGTATGACAAAACATTAAATTTTCAAAAGAAGGAACATTACCCTAAGATCCCACAAGACAACAACAAAATCAAAGATACATTTTCGCTTATCTTCAAAGCAAATAGGAACAGTTGCCCTATGTGTTCGTTCATATTGTAAAACACCATGGGACGGAACATATATTTTCCAAAGTTCAATCCGATTTTCTAAATGCAAAGGATAAGTACCCAAATTATAAAAAAAATCTTTAAGAATATTATATTACACCTACCATAAGTGTGCAGAGAAAAAACACTTATTTTTGAAAATGTCTCACAAGATGCCCCTTGAATCGTTCTCCAATCTCCTCCAGCATGTGTGAAAAACCTTTATGCCCTAACAAATAATCTTTTTAATTATCTCCATTCACTTTTTACTCAAACAGGATATTACACCTACGCTTTCATGACATGTTTTCTGTTGTAAAGAGTAATTTCAGAATTCCTCAAAAATAAAGAATAAAAAATTGTGTAAAAAATAAAGATATACCAATTTCAAAAGTTTAGATATAGTTTCGAAACAACTAGAGATAGTTGAATATCTTGTGAATCCTTGAATTTCTGCATAATCTTCAGTACTACACAATACAGGTTTTGCAATTTTAAAACCACAGCAAACAATTCTCCAGACTTTGGGTCTAAAAAAAAATCCGACATTTTTATTAGCAAATTTGACCAAAAGATTAGTAATAACTTTTCTGGAGTCTAATTTCTATTGACTCCAATTATCTTCATTAAAGGATTACACAAATGCTGGTATTGTTAAATCTTCATCAGTTTTCTAAAAAGACAGATCAGGATCAATTTCTGTACTTTCTTCATAATTTTAAGACCAATATTATTATTTGTACTCTAAAAAAAATCAGATTAAAATTATTGAAAAAAATTATTTTGGATCCCTAACCTCAATTGAACTAAATGTAAAATTTGAATTTAATGATATGCTATCACTTGGTTTTATAGAAAATTTGCATCAATATTGTATCAGATGAATCTGAAGATAACAAAGATGAACCTGATGATCAATTTGTAAAGGTGTTGAGAGGATTAAAATTAAATATGCTTGAAGAACTTGTTAAAAAGACAAGAGAACCAGACATATGAAAAACAAAAGGATGAAAATGATTTTATATTGGTTTTGCAAAATCTATACTGTAGTAAGAGAGTGACTTAGAAGAATATAGCTTCACACAAGTCAAAATTTGAATATCAGATATCTATCAAGTACCTATTGGCCTCCTGATATTTTTAAATATCAGATAATTATCAAAAAATTATTGGGCATATGAAATATTTTTATATATATTAGGAGTTCGATATCTACATTTTTTTTAAGGGTCTGATAATACTTTTATAAATTTTAAAATGCGTCAGATAGCTATACAATAAATTTTATTTTAATCTCAGGTATCTAATATTTTATTAATATTGAATATATGATAATAAATAGTAATATTGGAAGCATGATATTTTTTTTAGATTCATTTAGGTACCCAATATTTATAGTAATATTGTAAATCCAATATTCTTTCTTATCAGGTACATGAGAAAATTTTTTATCTTATCTGTTTTTTTAAATTTTATATAATTTATCAAATTCCCAATATTATATTTTAATTAAACTTAATTCATCTTTATGTAGTATATACTTAAAATTCAAGTTTTCTACTTGAAGTTGTCTTTATTATAATATAAAAAAAAAAAATAAAAAAGAATAAATTAAATATTAAATCTTCTATTCAATTAAATTATTAATATATAATTATTCCTATTTTCAACTTGATAATTTATCTTAATAGTTTTACCATATATTCTATACATTACAATAATTGAATTTTGACTTTTTTCGTAATATTTTTCTTTTCATAATTCTGTATTTTATACTTCAAATATCATAAACTTATACTTAAATTATATATTAGAGGAATATACATTTTTATACCATTTGATATATGCTGAAAGATGTATTTTAGTTCCTTTTGTTAGAAGTGTAAGTGTATACTCAAAGTAATATTATATCTCTCCAGAATAAATATCACTTGTCCTATCTCTAAATACATTCTACTTCACTAAAATCACTGCATTATTTTTATGTCAACTTGTGACTTTGAATCCAAATATTTTATTACATCAGGAAATTTTTCGGGCGTAAATTTCCGTAACACAAACGGGACCCACGGAAATTTACACCCAAAAATTCAATTTTTTTGACTTTGGTCACAATTTACGAGACAGGAAGCGATTTTCTACTAAGGTATTTCTATGACAGATCGAAAGCCCTGGTTCTTGGCTACAAG
>CAJVPK010000641.1:0-25066 GCA_910592015.1 Diversispora eburnea | reverse complement strand
TAATAAAATATTACGAAATGAAATTTTCCACAATATATATTGAATTACAATGAAAACGATTAAATTCGAAGTAATCCAAAAATGATAAACCTGAAACAAAATACGTTAAAATACTAGCTGTTGAATTTTGAAAGTTTATATTATTGTTAAAAAATTTAGCATTGAACTTTGAAGGTTTTTGATAATGAAATAATACATATCAAAATTTAACTGTTTAATTTCAATTTCGAAGGGTTGCGACACAATCAATAACCTTCAAAATCTAATGTTACAATATAATTTCAAAGGTTTTCAAATAAATATAATTACTGATGTTATTAATGACTATAAATATATTTATATCAAAAAACTGACTTTTTTTTTTATTATATAATGACAATAATATTTATTTATATCACAATATAACAATAAAATCAACTTTATTATAATATTATTTTTTATATGATAAAATTAAATTAAAATTATACTATATAAAACCAAAAATGTTTTAAAAGCCAATAGATGCAAAATAAACATTAATAAAAATAAATTTATTCTTCTCTACTGTCAATATTTAATTTTGAAGTATTATGTAAAAATCTGCTCACGTAACCCTTTCCCTTCTTATCATTACAAATGTTCTTCTTATGCCTTCCTCTTTTAGCCATTGCTTCAGTTTTGTTAATCTTATCATTACTCCTTTTAACACCATTAAAAACACTTATAGACTTATTAGCAAGTTCAATTTTCACACATTTTGAAGAAAAGGTATTTTCATTATTTAAAACTACAGAAGATGATATTCCAACTTCAGAAGATTCTCTTTGATTTTCAATAATATTACAATGAGTGGCAATAAGTTTTGACCAGGCCTTATTAATATTTTTTGATAAACTGTATAATTTGTCATCAGAATTTCTCCTCAGTAAAGATTGGGTACTAATACAATTAATATCTTTCGTGTATATGTAAAAATCATTATTAATAACTTTCAATTGTCCTAAAACAAAAATAAACAAATCTAACGAATGAATTATACTTTTTAAACTTATAAACCAAGAATTTAAGTACTGAAATATAACTTTAATATCAGAATCAAGATCTTGGCCAACATAATTATCTATCAAAATATTCAATACGGCATTCTCGTCATCTTCTACTACTTGAGATAATTCTTGAGGAACTCCAACCAGAGAAATCATCAACAGACATTTATTCGAATTAGGAACTTTATTAAAAATAGTCAAGCCAGTTGAAACTGAAACCATTATTTGTAAGAATAAAGTGATAAGTATATTTCTTAGTTTGAATAATAATTTAACTATTACCTTTGGCCTTTTTATACCTCCATAATACCTAGACACAATCTTTTTGCCAACTGAATAAAACCTATCCTTTTTAAAAATGGCCTGGGTTTCAGAATCTCTCGTTTTAAGATTATTAGAAACAAATAAAACCATCTCAATTTCATTATCTTCACGATCTGCGAGAAATACGTCAATGGCTTACAACCACCAATTTAAGATCTTTCTTCTCAGTTTTATGAACAACCTTAATTTTTACAATGGTGTCAGTGTAGTATGGCATAATTGCTTTGAAGGTGATGAAAAATAATATAAAATTCTCAACAATAAATTCTGTTTACATAAAGTAAGTTTAGCATTGATATAAATTTACAATATTTCTATAGCTGATAACTTAAAAATAAACCATCATAATATAATAAATAAACAACTACCCTTCTGTTTACTTTAAAACATTTAAAAACATTTAAAACATTTAAAACATGATGTAATAAATCAACAAACTATCCCTTTGTTTATTTTGCACTTAAACATAAAGCAAGATTAATCGTGATTACCTTAAACCAAAAGATACTTCATATTTTCATTCTGTTACATGAATTTCTACCAAATTAACTCCTTATTAAATCTTTTGATTTAAGAAAATTTTCTTATGCCAAAGTTTGATTCCTACGATTCACTCACGTGGTCAATAAAAAAAAAGTCTTTGCTCATTGAGCCTTTGCAAAATTCTGCCTTTAACCTCTTGCCACTTCACTTAAAAAAATGTATTTAACGAAGACCAATTCATATAACTGATATGCTGTTACTAAAACTAAAACACCTGTACTATTTAAAAAACCTGTTAAGCCAAACTTTACACAATAATAATCACCTGATTTAGAATTGTTGCTGAAGTTCAAAAAGAAACAAATCCTATAGAAATAATTGTTAATATTTTATTTTTTGAATTCTGAATAACTCTGATCTCCTGATATTCAAAATCTAAATAAGATAGGACACAAAGTGCCCCCATCATACTAGTTAATAAATATAATAAACAATTTACTAATGACTTATATTGAATCAACAATAAAATCCTATGTTTGAAAAAATTTATTGCTGTAAAGAAATTTCTCCAACAATAATCATCTACATATTTCTTTATTATTATTATTGTGATCGTAGTTGTGAATATTAAATGATTGAGATTTTAAACTATTTCATTATTTTAATTATGTCCATTCTCTTTATTGCCTTTATTCTTCTGTTTCAAATGTTTTTTAACTTGATTATGTTCTTTAGAGAGAAAGTTTTCTCCAGATTAATGTCTTTAAATTACTTGATTTCTGTTTTAAAGAGATCATTCCATTCTTGTATATTTATTGCACTATATTTAATGGAGTTAAGTGGCTTATTAAATAGAGATCTTTATTTCTTAATTCTTTCTTTATTGAAAGAGACAATCACCCTTTTGGAGTTGACCAAGAAGTCTAGTAGAATTATTGCTTTCTTGGTTGGAAAAGATATTAAATATATATTTGTATTGTTATCTATGGTTGATTGAGTATTGATACTTCTAGATTATTTTCTATATTTATTTTTTTATTGTTAGTATCCGTATTATTGTATTGCATATTTATTACTTTTAGGTTGTGCTTTGGGAAAGGTGAATGTCTGTAGGAGAAAGATAAGTTGAGCAGTAGTGCTCTTGGAGTTCAATATCTCCTAATTCTTCTATATATAGATATGTATCCTCTTGGCTAAGTTAGAGAATTTTCATACTTTGGATTGCTATTCTGATATATATATTCTTGGTTTCCTGCATTCTTTGCATGGCATAGTCTGGAATATTGCAATATATTATTTTTTTTATTGATTACTGTACTGCCAAGGGTAATCATGTTGCTTGTTCCAGGTATTCAAGTAACTAACTATTTTAGATGATATTTCATATGGAATAAAAGAATATTGAAATTCAGGTGTTGATGGATTCATGTCAGAACCTTGAAAAATATTACAAGAAGGAATTATTAATAAAAAAAAAATAAATAATAATAAAAGTGAAACAGTGTAATTAACATGACCATATCATGTTAATAGATTATTGGTATAAAGAAAATTGTTTGTAAAAATAAAAATAATCATTAGAATAGTTGAAAGAAATTGAATAAAAAGCATTAGTAATACTTGTAAATATCAAAAAAAATAGAAAGTCAAAAGAAACAATATAGATTAGATGTAATTAAAGTAAAGTGCTATGAGAAATAGGAAATGTTAGCAGAAATAAAAAGATGTTAATAAATAGATGAAAGAAATAAATCATTAGTAATAGAATAAAATTTTGGTAGGAATGTTATTAGAATTAAAATTATGAAAGTTGAAAAATGATCATAAAACAAGAATATTTGACACAATCATATACATTGATACTATCGATGCCAAAGAATCACGTTTGATAATTATATCATCATAAGTTATAAATAACAATGAATGTTAGTGTTTGAAAATTAATAAATAAAAAGTAATATACAACAAAAATAATCTAAATAAAAAAATACTCACCAAAGACAAATTGAAAAAAAATAGACCCTTCTATCAAAGAACAACAAATAGAATTATTTTAGGAATAAATGTTAGTAAAAATCAAATCCATTATCATTATTATAAAAAGAAAAGAATCATTAATGTAGGAAACTGCTAAAATAAAAACCATTAATAAAAGAAAATGCATAACATTTTATTATCTTGATAATTGTTAAGTATCAGATACGAAAGTGACATCAACCAGAGCTCTTGTGCAACCTTTTGTCTTTCAAATTCCATGATCCTTTATGTGAAATGAAAAAGTATTATGAGAAGTAGGATGATATTAAGTGTAGGTGTTGGAAGGATGTAAGCTGGAACCTTAAAAATGTAAAATATAAAAAATAAATTGTTTTCCATATATATATATTAAAATAGAATTAGAACAAATTATCACGACCACACCATTGGAAATAACCTATCCAGATTGTTGTTTTGCATTTATTTGTCACAATAATTAAGAATATCTACATTTTGTTTGATTATATTTACTTGCAAATGACAAATAAATCTAATTATACTAGCTACCCTGCTTCTTATTGAGTTTACAGATATGTTGCTGCTCCTACTTTGGATAGAAATCATAGCTATTTTGATTTCAAAAAAAAATTAAAGTAATCTATCTCATTGACAATTAGTTTTAACAAAATGTTATGTAACATTTTTTTTATTATCAAATTTATGTTGGATTTGCTGGTGTTGCAGTAATCTTATTAATCTTGATCTGCATCTCCTCAATAAATGAGCTTTATTAATTATTCCTCATCAGGAATACTGATTCTTCTGAAATTTTCAGTAATTAGAAATAGATAAAATAGTAATAAATTAGAAAAGTGAAAAAAAAATAGTTAATAAAATAGAAGTAATGAAGAAAATTGTAATAGAATAAATAAAAATCATTAGTGATAAAATAAATTTTGACAAAAATGTTGGAAAAAATTAGTAAAATTAAAATTGAATTGTTTATAGAGAAAAAAAAAATGCTGATGACAATAAAATAGTGGATTACAGCAAATTTGCTTCTCTTAATCCAGTGATTTCAGTTTGTAAATTCAACTATTTAAATTATCCAAATTCTTTGTAAATTGTATTGTTGACTAATTATTTTTTTAAACTAAAGAAATTGAATTTAATAAAGAAAATTTAATCAGAAAGTGAAAATAATAAAAATAAAATCTACTTACTCCATTTGTTCCTCCAAATTTTATTTCAGTTAAATTATCCTCTTGATTTTAACTATTTATTTTTTAAAAAAAACTTTAGATGTAAACAAACATAAACTATAAATAACAAAAGAACTTTAAATGTAAAAGACATTAAATAACAAAGTAAATAATAAAATAAAGTTTTTATCTGAGTATCGATTTCAATCGTTCAATCAATTATCAAAATCTTATAATTTTAGCTCTTCATTTCTGATTTTTCAGATGTATGGATGTATCTAAAAAATATTTTTGGTAAAAAGTAAATTTTTTATTGCATCATCAAAGAAGTTAGTGTTCGAAAATTGATAAAAAAAGATGTGTATGACATAAAATATTCTAAATTAAAAATACTCACCAAGGATATATGGAAACAAAAATTGACTCTTTGATCAAGAAAAATAAATAAAATCAATGTAAATAATAATGATAATAATAAATGTTAGTAAAAAATGGAAATCAATATCATTATTAGAGAAAGAAAAGAGTCATCAAAAAAAAAAATTGTTAGTACAAACCAAATCGATTTCAGGAAATTGTTAAAATATAAATCATTAGTAATAGAAATAAAATGTTAAATGAAATAAATATTAATAGAAATAAATGTCAGTATTAAAAAATGAAGAAATTCTTATATAAATAAAAGAAACTAAAATCATTAGAAATAAAGTAAAAGATTATATAATGATTTGGTAGTATTAGTAAAAAGAAAATCGTTAGCTAATAATTACTAAAGCGATAATTAAAATGAATAGAAATAAGAAATAGAAGTGTTTACATCGACCAAAAATGTTAGCATAAAATTTTGTATAATAAAAATTAGAATTAGAAAAAATAATAATGATTTCTTAGTATAAATAAAATATAAATAAATCATTAATAAAAAAAATATAGAAATGTTAGTACTAAAAATAATTAGTAAAAAAAATTGTTGACCCTATTCTCAACATTGCTGTAATTTTAGATATGAAATATTAATAATTCATACCATTCTATGTGATTATAAAAACTTGAATTGAGAATCAAAAAACAGCATTGATCAGTAGCTTTATATGACTTTCTTACCTGCATGATGAACGAAAGAACATTGAAGTATGTTGGATGGATGCATCCAGGAACCTTAAAAAAAATAAAATATATAGAAGAAAGAATAATAAAAAATGATAATAAAATTGAAACAGAAATAATTACCATGGCCATATCATGTTAATAGATTATTGGTATAAAGAGAATCATTCGTAAAAATAAAAATAATTAGTAGAATAGTCAAAAGAGGAAAATAGGAATAAATATTAGTAAAAGAAATGTTAACAGTAAAAAATGAAGAAATTCTTATCATAGAAATAAATTAGAAGATTATAGAAAAGAAATCGTTAGCTGTACCTATTTTTAGTAGAAATTATAGTTATTTCGATGTCAAATAAAAAATAAAGTACAGTAATATTTTTTATAAATTGATTTTACCTCGATTATTTCAAAAACTTCCAACATTGATGACAAGTTTTAACAAAGTAATCTGCTACATTCGTAGTATTATTAAATTTAGTTTGATTTTCTGGTTTTGAGTGATCTTATTAATCTTGATCAGCATCTCCTAATAAATGAGCTTTATCGATCATTCCTCGTCAGAAATTTGATGACTGAGTTATTCCTCTGAAATTGCAAGTAATTTGAAAAAATTGTTAAAGATATAAAATAATTAGTAAATTAATGGTATATTTGAATCATTAATAAAAAAACAAATTGTTAGATTATCATGAAAATAAAATGTAGATATAATAAAAACATTAATAAAAAAATATTTTAATCTTGTTCAAAAAAGACAGTAGTGTTTTAGCTACATTACCAATGCTTGTTTTAGAATTCTCAACAGCTACCTAAGGATTAGAGTGCATGAAAATTCCATTTTTTGTCCATATAATGAATGAAATGTTATGATTTTTAAAAAACATTCACTATTCTCAACATTTGAGTAATTTTTGATTCTTGAAATACTGTATTAACAATTCATACAGTTTGATTATCTTGACAGTTAATTATATAAAAACTTGAATTGACAAATCCAAAAATATCATAAACCGGTAGCCTTTCTTGTCTCCCATGATCCTTTATGTAATAAAGAATATTGAAGTTTGGATTTTGGATGCATGTATGCCGGAACCTTAAAAAATATTATGTAAATATATAAGAAAGAATTATTAATAAAATAAATAAATAATAATAAAATTGAGACAGAAATAATTACCATATAATATAGTATTGGTAAAAAGAATTGTTCATAAAAATAAAAATACCTAGTAGAATAACCAAAAGAAATTGAATAAAAATCATCAGTAAATAAATACAGTATTACTGAAGCAAAAAATTTAGATCGTAAGTAATTGAAGTAAAGTGTTATGGGAAATAGGAAATATCAGCAAAGATGTAAAATCATTAGCAGAAATAGGAAATAACAAAAAAATCGATAGTAAATTTGTAGAAACAATGTAAATAGAAAATCATTAGTATTAAAAGATAGTTGATGAAAAAAGAAAAAGGTGGAAAAATGTTAGTAGAAAATTGAAAAAGGAAATTGTTATTATAGGCCAAACTCCATCGGATAAATCTATGGTATCTATAAAACTTGATCCATGGGATCATATTATGTTTCATATATTCTTTGATTACTTCATCCATTTCTTTTTTATTTCGTATCTTTTTCCTTCTCAATATCTTGAACATTCTCATCTCTGTTTACTTCTATAATTATTTCCAGAGCTTTATTTGTTATCTGTTGGCCCATACGTATGTATGTGACCACTTATAATTATATTTTTGAGCACTGCTTCCATGACTACTATCTCTATCTTTTTTCTTCTATTATTTTTAAATGCATCAGAGTACCCTGTTCCCAAGTTTGCTTGTTTCTTGTGTCTGTGAGTCAATTTTCCTTGATAAATAATCTCTATCATTCATTCCTCTTCGAAGTTTGGTTTCTCATGATCACATGATCACATTATTGCCAAAAGAACTAATGATTTTGTTAAAAAAGATAAATAACATCATGTTAAATCATGAAAGTATCAATGAGAAACAAATAAGCAAGCAAGAAGAGAGGAAATAACTCAATAAAGCTGACAAAAGTGTGAGTTGAAATCTTGAAATCGTGAGGTTCTCTCAAAATGAAAACAGCAAAAAGCATCATCAATAGGGCTTTGTTGTGTTGGAAAAAGCATTCACCTAGCTTGACAAAGGGTTTTACACAAGCTTTTGGCTTATTATTTAAATTAAATTGACTAATAACGAAATTTACCTTTAATATTTAGCAGCTGGAAAGTATTATTTTTTAAGAAAGAAGAAGATACGTTACACATAAGATTTAAGATCAATGTAAATCTTAATTTATTATGATGACGTAATCTATTCTATAGTCAACTAGAAAATTTCAACTCCAATACTTTTTTTTCGACTTAATCTTTAATATCAGTTTAATTTATATGATACAAGTAATGATGTTTATATAAATATTGTATAAACGAAGGAAGAAGAGAGTGTGAATGAGAAGTAAATAAAAGGAAGGTAAAGAATGAAAGAAAAAAATAATTATTTATATTTAGAAAAGATTAAATAGACTTTTATTTTTTAAATATAAACTATTTTAATTCATAATTTAAAATAACTTCATAATTTATTGCAAAATTGTGTTTTCATTATTTCATTTTACAAATATTAATTTAATAGATAAAAATAATATTTAAATTACTAATTACAATTACATAATTATTACATTTCTATCTTTACGATATAAAAATAAAATCAATTATTTTTAATCAATTTAACGTTTCATTTAATCTAACTATTTCAACTATCATTTGTTAAATTTTTTATGTTCTTTATATAGACTAATATGCTTTTTTATGTTTTTTTTAATATACCTTAAATTAAATTATAATCAATAGATAACAATGAAATGTTTGTTCACTTAATAAATATGGATGTGCACGGAATCAAATTGGGAATATCACTATCACTAGTCTCAGGAGTTTTTCTTACTCAGATTCCTTCGCTACAGGAAGTCGTATGAAACACAAATAAAGGTATTTTTATAGACATTCTTAAACCTCGAAAAATTCCTTATGGCTGGCTGTTTATTTTTGAATTGGTGGAAAAGACAAAAAATTTTGAACCATGCACTCTATGATTATCGAATCATATTTTGATCTTCTTCAAAACAAGAACCATCTAAGTATATCGAGATGAACATTCAATGAAATTTTATCAATTAAAAGAAGGGCGTGGATAATAATTAGTTTTAAATAAACTTTATTTTTTATTAATTATAATTATTATTTATTTAAGAAATATTTTAAGAGTCAATGTGGTCATCCACAAAAAGGCCAAGGTAATGATAATAATCACAATTATAATAATGATGATAATGAATACAATTACCATAATAATGAAGACAATGTAAATGATGAATATGTTGATGTAAATTTCCTTTATGGATGTGGATGTAAGTGCAATTATAAATCAGAATATTTTTATAATTAATTTCTATTATATTAATTTTATTTAAATTTTATAGGATTATGAAAGTTACGGTGGAATGATAACTTGTCCTAATTATATGATGATGGATCCATTTATCATGCTAGCCAATGTCATTAGCAATGAGCTTTAAATATTTTTTCTTCTAAATTTACCCATAAATATTCATGTAATTCTAATTGTTTTAAATAAAAAAAATTTGTAAAAAAATGTGTGCTTTTGATTAATTTCATTGTTGTTGTTAAATAAGAATTAACTTTATTTATCAATAATGTTAATTAAAATGCAAATTCATATGCTTCGAAATATATAATTTTTATTAAATTTATGGATTAAACATGAGTCAATACTACATACATAACTATTGATTCATATAATAAAAAAGTTCTTTAAAATTAATTAATAAAAATCTATTAATCTTCATTTGACATTATTATTATATTTTCATTAATTTCTATCTTATATATTTTGACATGTAGAGAATGGATTTAAATGAATTATCCAATATACGATATTTACAGTATAAGCAATTATTCATTAATGAATAAAAATACTTAAAGAATAATTTACATTCAATTTTAGTAAGATAGTAGTTTTCATAAAATTTTTATTATACATATATGTATACATTTCCTATAAATTTGAAATATTCATTTAATTAAACAAGTTCATCTATTAATTAAATTTTCATCTAGAATAAAATTGTAGTATAAACGTGTCATGCATAGTAGACATATTTATTGGGGTAGCTGTTATATTTAAATTATATTAGATTTTGAGTCTTCGTGAAACCTGGTCGAGGAAATAATGGTATTACCTTTCCGTTTTATTGTGCTAGTGTTACAGGGGTTGTTCCTTTTTAAAAAATATTTCTTTATGTGGTGTGGTTAATGGTACAACATTTTTCAATCCTTTTTATATTATTTTTTATTATTTTTTATTATTTCTTTGTCGTAGTGCAACCATTTCTCTTTTCATTTCAGAATATTATCTAATAAATCAACATTTGACGGATTCGGCATTTCCAAGGAGAATTGGGAGATTTTCCACTAGATATTTCGATAGAATAATTGCCAAACTAAAATATATGAACTCTGATTTTGCCTATTGTGTTAATATTTCTAAATATGAGGTTCTAAATAATAAATAAAAGAAATTAAAATAACTCATTTGTGTAATTTATTTTTAAGTAAACCTGAATATGCTCCTTTATTAGTAGCTTTCTCATGAATGGAAAGAACTTTGGAAAAGTAATTTATCCAGACTGTGTCTGCAAGATTTTCCTCAGACAAACACAGTTTCGGAAAATGTCTGCTCCAAAAGCTGATTGTACGTGGATCTGTTCTTACGTTTTCTCCGAGGAGATGAGTATCACGTGGAAGTGAACAACGAATGAGAACTAATTTCTACTAATATGCATGTGACAAAGCAATGTCTCCACGTCCAGTATTAAAAAAATATTTACGATTGATTATTATTAAAAACAAATTTATCTCGTTAAAATGACTTGCAAAATCGAATTGAATTATTTATTTGCTCTATTTCGGCTTTAAATCCTGTTTTGGGAGAAAAAAATAAATTAAAAATAAGCGACTAATTTAATTATAAAAATATTTCTTTAATAAAAAAATTAAAGCAATTTACAAAGATAAATAAAATAATATAACATAAGATTTATACCACGTAAATCCTTTGGCTACATCTTTTGGTGTTTCAATTCCACTTATATAACACCAACTAACTCTACAATGAGCAATAATAATTCCATTTCTGCAGATTTTAAATATAATTCCAATGTTTTTTCTTCACTTTTTTCAAAACCTAATTCATTCCCATAACAAAGATTATAATTATTAATTTAAAATTCTTCCATCGCTATCGCTATTCTTTTAGTTGTACTTTTAAATCTCTATTTGTTTTGACGATGCTTACTTGATTTTTTCTTTTTACTATCCGTTGTAATTCCCTTTTCTTTTACCAGATAATAAAGTATTTGCGTCTCTCTTACCATTTATTCCACATATCCTTATTTCAGTGTATTTAATGTAGCATCTAATATTTTGGTAATTATACTGTTGAATTTAATAAATTTTTTCAATTATTGGCATAGTCCACATACAATATCGATGAAGCTGAAATATGTGTTCTTTAGTAGATGCTCTGGTTAAACTGAATGTGGCTGTTAAGGGGCTTATTGCTGAGCTTATTTCTGTTTTTATTCTTTCTCCTTCTTCCAATATTACTTGATGTATGTCAGATTCTTTAACGGCGAGATTCAGTGATATTAGGAAATTATTACGTGAAGAGTGTTTTCTGTGGCCATTTACAAAGATTCATTTGTTATCTTCGTAGAGGTCAGGGCATCTTTTTATAATGCATTTGTCATCTTCGTAGTGGTCAGACATCTTTCCATTAAGCCTATTTTACTGATCATTAAATATTTTATATTGAATGTTCACTTTCGTTGACCCACATTTGCTGTTAAGTTATTGGTAATTGTTTCATTGTGTACGAACTTTTATATATGTTTTCAGTCCGTTCCCACGAATTATTTCTAGTTCGCAACGTTGACTCCCATTTTATTTTGTTGTTGGACTTTAATAGGTTCAAAATGGATGTGTCGATATGTTTATGTGCCCATTCGTAATTTTTAAATAATTTATCAAGTCTTCATTTAATTGAACTCTTTCATTATTGGATGCTCACGATTTTGCCAGTTTCTAGTCCATTACCGATATACTGGCACCGCTGTCAGTATGAATATTGTTGGACCGTTGGTTTGGGATGTAATAATTTAATTCTATTAAGAGAGCCCATAGTTCTGCTCTTGGGAATTAAACGTAGAACCTCTTCATCAACAAGATTGATTTGTTGATTGTTGATTATTTTAATTCCTATTCCCATTTGATGCTTTGATTTCTGGACGTATTTAAAGGTGTAATTTTTTGGTTATTACTGATCCGTCTGTATGGATAACGAAATTATTATACTTGTTAATTTCTGTTTGAATTGTGATATTAGATTGATTACTGGACTGTTAGTATGTTCTTAAAATAGAATATCAAGAGTTCTATCTAAGCCTGCACAAAAAAGCTAAAATTAATACCAAGTTCTAAGTATGCTCTATTTGATTGGTGAAATCATGCCTGATGTTTTTCTTGTGCTTTGTATTTGAACTTGGATGAAAAACTTGACTCACCGGTAATTGTGCTAATTCTTCAACTCTGTTTTAAATGTACTATCTTGACTTTTCTGGATCAGAGTTGTTTCTTTTTTCCGAATATCAGTTTCTGTATTCTCACAGCCCATGCATCGAGTTATTACTGAGGTTGGAGTTTCATCTCGCGTTTTCCTCACGAAATATTTGATTAAAATCTCTTGACTGCATTCGAGGTTGGGTTTCCTTTAAATTCTTCCTATTGTTGTTTCGAGTTTTTAGGAGAGTAATCGTTTAACTTCGTTTTGCTTTCTCTTAGATGTTTTGTTTATGGTTAGAACATTTGCATTATCTTTCCTAATTTAATCTTTCCATACTTCGATATATATCATGGTCTTCATACCATTTGACTTTTGTCCTGGAGATGTAATTGCAGTGTGTGGGTTTGCATTTAGTGATTGCTCTAGATATAATGTTCCTTGTCTTCTCATATATTATTGTTTTTAGTATACCAATCTTCGTGTATTCGAATTCAATAGAGTGTTTGCCTCCCCCATTTGGAACATTAGGAATTCAGTAGCTCGTGTCGTATGTTAAGTAAATTTTTTGTCTAATACTTTGATTATAAATACATTTAGATTTTTTGGTTTCTCCGAAAATTAGTCTATTACTCTTTGTTCCAAAAAGTCCAAAGATTGTTCTGTAATTGTTGCATTCGAATTGATGCTGACATTCTATAAGCTATTATCATTTATTCTCTGTACAAATCTGATACAGATATTCGTATTTACCTATCAATAAATAATGATAATATTTCGTTTTCATTGTAAGAAAATAATTTTTTTTTAAAAATAAAGAAAATGGAAATATTTTTATGATTTATTAATAATTTGAATTTTTTAAAAAAACAACTTCCTCCTCTAAAACTTAACATGTGAATATTCCTTCAACTTCTCCACCACTTCTCTCTCCTTGTTTCATACTGCCTAAATTCCCTAACTTTATTTTCGCCCCACGTCACCCTCTTCCTTTCCAAAAATACATCAAGTTCTTCTTTGTTCAATGGATACCAAGCCTCTTCAACTTTTTAGCCCCTAGTTTTCGTTCAATATGTTTGACCTCCTATAATATTAGAAATTTATAATTAGTATAATCTTTTATTATATTATTTTATTATTATTGCTACATATTGATTATAAAAAAAAAAATTATTTACGTTGTTCATTAATTTTATTAAAAATATTATTTATGCCTATCTGTTGGCAGCGCCATAAGTTCCTTGTAATCCTGGTCGTTGAGACCAAAGTAAATTGAATCAACCTCTCCCTTCTTTCCTTTTTTTTATTCTTTGTTAATATGTTTTGGAGTACGAAAATAGTAATAAATATAAAAGTTTTTTAAAAAAAAAATTACTTAAATAATATATAATTAGATTTCGCTCGTACCAAGGAGAAAAATTTTTAATTTTTTTGATGATTTTGTTTGTTAAAAAATTCAAATTTCAAAAAAGAAATCATTGATATTGCTATGATTAAAAAAGGGGGTAAAAAATATTGAATTATTAATAATTAGCCACCATTCTGATGAAGAATATGAATACTATTAATTATTACATCAGAAATGATAGTTATTACATCAGATTAGAATCATAATAGTTTATGCATCTTATCAAAAAAAAATCAGTTAATAATTATCATGAAAGCGCAGAAAAAAATTTATGATAATTGTTACCTGATTTTTTTTTTGATCAGATGCATAATACATAGTCTAAATTATTCATTATTATTTATTAGTATATTATGACATGATATGATACCATTGGACAGCATAATTAAGGTAAGATTATCAAAAAAAGTTAATATAATACAAATATTTATTTTTATTATCTATTGTTATTTTAATTTAATTTGTTTTTTTTAATGATAACGGTTTTAAATACAACTATAAATTTAAATGTTTTATATATAGAAAGTTAAAATACAACTATAATCTTAATTTAAATATAAAGAATAAATAAATATTTCATTAGATGGATGATCCATCTACCGAATCAATGGATCTATTAATATATTTGATGAATACACAGTTGATGTAAAATTTTTTATTTATTAAATATCAAACTGGTAATCACATTTATTGATTACACAGAAAAAATTTTATCGAAATACATTAAGGATTTCCTAAATATAGATAAAGTTAAGTATTATCATTATGGGTACTAACGGGGGTAAGAATTTGATGCGGGGTACATATATATAATTTATAGTAGTCACTACATTTATTAATATGAAATTTTTTGCGTTACACAATCTTATATTAAAGAAATTTTTTACTCGTTATTTCTAATGCAATACCAGATAAATAATACTTTCAACTATTTTATAGATAAGCATTATAAAGAACGGTTTTCTCAAATATTTGTCTTGTGATCCAAAAAAATCAAGGGTCTAATATTATTATATCAAAAAATCTTGTATTAAAATTGTGAAACTAAACCAAAAAATAAAGAATCTTAGGTGGAATCTTTAGAAGAATATTCGATATAATGTAACAATATGATATTTGACTCATACTTCTACTTTACTACTATACTTTGTTTCGGACGAAAAAAAAAAGTTAATCAGCCCATCTACCTAATTTGGCTTGCGTGCATCGGAATAATGATCATTAATAATAACAAATAAGAATAATTAATAATTATTATCAAAATTTTTTTCGTGAATGCCATAGCCAAGATCTATATTTAGAAATTTTTAGCAAGCAGAATAAAAGTTGGATAATATCATATGTTATCTTTTTATTATATTATATCAAAATTTCTTCCATTAAGTTTGTGTACTTTTTTTGATTTCGTAACCTTAGCACATTGATATGAAAATCCTTTATTATTTAGATCACAAGCTACCATTTTTTTTTATTGGTTTTCACACGATCAATATTCTTTTTTTTTTTTAAAAAAAAAAAACTCTTCTCCCTTCTACTCAAATTTAATAAAACAAGGTAATTTTTGCTGTAAAACAACTCTCTATTACTTCAAGGCTTATTTGATTTTCTTAAATCGCGTTATAACTGTTTTTTCCTTACACTACTTACAGCTAAATTTTATAAAAATGCAAGACCTTATAATCTGTAACTTCTTAAAAAAAACTGAACCAACAACGTATGCTTTGGGCAGCTTTATGGCAAATATTGTCATATTAATGTGGAGCTTAATGAAAATCAGCAGTCGCAATACTACTAGTTTACACTTTAAAATTTTTTGCGTTGAGGTATTTATAATTATTTATTGTGAAGTAATAAAAAATACCCTTACAAATTAATATTTAATACTTTTTGAACATTTTAGACAATATTGAACATAAAAATATCAAAAGAAACTGTCTTCATCGCAATAAAATATGTACAAAAGTACATGAAAAGAGGGAACACCGCAAACTTTACAAGCGAATATCAACTGTTTACGATCGCTCTAATGGTGGCGCACAAATGGCATAACGAGCCGGTTTATAAGAACAAAACTTGGTCAGATTTTACCCATATCCCTCTTAACGAAATTAATAAATTAGAAATCGCATTTATTGAATCTTTAAATTACAAGATTCATATTGGTGGGGATAAATATACTTTTTGGTTAAAATGTTTGACGGAATATGTTAAGACGGGAAAGCTCGCTTCACTATTTGTTGAACGATTCAACAAAAACTTCTCTCGATCACCTCCACCACCACCAGGCTTTGGTTTTGCTTTAAAATCGAGAATAATTCCTACTCCTATAGGTTATGAACGAAAAACTCAATATAGATTATACAATTTATATGATGGAATTGAACTTGACTTTTTTAAACAAACCCATTATAGATTATATAATTTATATGATGGATTTAAACTAGATTTTTTTTAATTAATCATTTTATTTTTATATTTTTCAAAAATTCTTTGTTTTCGTTTTATTTCTTAAATGTCATTCCTAATTTTCTTTAAATCTTTATTTCTTTTATTTTTGTAAATAAAATTATCTTTGATATTTCTATTGTTAATTCTTTTATTTTATTGTCTTGTTTTTATATATCTCGCTATTTTTATCCATGAAAAGTGGAAGATATATTTATTTATGTTGTCCAGATGTGTTGAAAAATCTCTATTTGACTTTGAGATCATTTGTGTTCGTGTAGTAATGATGATTTTTCTTAATTCTCTTCATAGGAAATATTTTGTTTATTTCGTAATAAAAACGAGACAAAAAGTCAAATAAATAAGTATAATGAAAATAATTTAATAAAATATTATTAATCATCTCCTTCATTTTTTTTCGATCCGATAGAATAATTTACTGCATCTGATTTCTTTGTAATTTAACTGGTAGCTTCTATATTGAAGGTAGGATCGAATCCATTTATAAATATTGTACCATAATTGTCATGCTTCCTGTCATTCTCCGATTTAATAAATATTGTATCATCCTGTTTAATAAATATTGTACATCCTCCGGTTTAAAAAGTATTGTACCATCCTCCGATTCAACAAATATTGTACCATCCTCCAGTTTTAATAATTTTGTAACAATTGTTATGCTTTCTGACTTTAAGTTCATATCCTTTCTCTGGTTTAATTAATTTTGTACAACAATTGTCATACTTGCTGTCATTAGGATCAAATCCATCCTCCGGTTTTAATAGATATTTTACAAGTGTTGTACAACAATGGTCATGTCATGCCTTGTGTCTTCGGATCAAATCCACCCTAATATTGTACAACAATTTTCATGCTTTCTATCACACATCCTCCGGTTTAATAAAGTATTGTGCAACAATTGTAATGCTTCACTGGAATTACTGGAATTCTGACACACAATTAATTAAAAATTTCAAATATACGAAATATTTGTAACATCGAACAAAAAAATTTTGAAATTTATGAAAGAATTTAGTATGAAAGTTCGACAATAATCGCCACCTTTATTAAGAGTAATTTTTTTATTTAAACTCAAGTTCTAATGATGATGAAATTTAAGTAATTTATACGTAATGATTATGTCCAAAGTTTATAAATATTTTTTAAGAATATAAAAAAAAACCTTTTTTCCAGAATAACAACTAATAGGTTCAAAATAAAGTTTTTAATTTTAAATATTTATATTTGTTAAAATTTAAATTACAAATATTTTCATATATAAGAACATTTGCATCAGAATAACCGATAATAAAATTCCAATTATGTTAATGAAGAATAAATAATAATAATCAAGTAAATAATTAATCAGATTGCTAAGTTCGATGATAAATTGATATCTGAAAATTAATTTAGATTTAATAATTATTATTTTTTTTTTAATTTATTTAAAAACTTGTACGCTATTTTTTCTTTATTATTTCATTTTTTAAATAATTTGTACTTTTAGAGAAAAATAAAATAGAATAAAAAAAAACTATCAAGAATATTTTAATAAATAATATTTGGACATATTTTTTTGGAATGCAAGAGATCGAATCCCTTTTAAATTTCATTTTTTATCACTTAATATCTATTATCTTAATTTTTGACCATAGAATTGCATTATATTGATTATTGTTTTTCATTAGAATCAAATTTAATTTTATTTGTAAACTTCAAATTATTGCATGTACAATTGAGCTTATTAACTAGTCACGCATAAATAAAGATTTTTTTCGTATTTTTATATTTTATCATTTTTTTAGTAAGCATAAAAATAATTGAATATAGTCATTATTATAATATCGACCCATTTTTTCATATGCAAAAAAGAATAAAACGTTGTTGATAATGTAAATATATATATATATATAATAATAAAAATGAAAATTTTATCTCCCCAGCAATATTCAACAAATAGAATTTATAATTTTTTATAATTTTTAAAATTTAATAGCAGACACTCTGCGTAATGAAGTCAACTGTAATGAAATAGAAATAAATTTTAGAAATAATAAAAATATATTAATAAAAAATGACTAAATTTATATGTTTTTTGATAAAAAAATATACTTACGAGACATTTTATTTCTCTTATTCCCCCCTGGGCCGTAATCATTATCATCACCATCCTCACCATCATCGTCACCTTTATTATTATTAATATTTTCGTCCCCTTTGAAACCACCTATTAATAGATTTTATTTTTTAATTTATTATTTATGATTAAAAGTTTACTGAAATAAATAAATAAATGAATCATTTACTTCGGTAGATTACTTCAGTAGATCACCTTCCAGTAAATTACCCTTGGGCAAATCACTTTACTTATTACAAAGAAAATTTGCCATTTAAAATTTAGAAAAGGTATCTGACTATATAAAAAATGACAAAATTCATGTATTTTCACTATTAAAATTTTAATACATTACTTTTTTTTTGCATTTTAAACTTTTAATAATATTGTAATTATAAAATATATAGTAATAACATGACATGTGATATTAGAAATTAAAATAAAAAAAATTAATTGCCCTGTATTCGCTTCTTTCCGACTCTCTCCTCCTCCTCTTCATCGTTATCACTAGACCTTTTCCTCTTTCTCCCTTCACCTGCATCACTCAAGTACTTCTTCAAATCTCTCTTCTCCTTTCTATTGTTTTTAAAATAAATAGTAAATATACAATAAAACTTGTAAAAACTGAACAAAAAGATGATAGAAATAATGCTTACTCAATTACACGATTAATTTCACCTAAATCATCTTCACCAGCTCGTTTTCTTTCTTTTTCTTCTTCCTTTGCCAACCTCCTCAACACCTCCTTTGCTTTTGAATTCTATAAATATGAAAATAATGTTAGTAAGAAGTTTTTTATGTTTGTTATACTTATACTTACGGATTTTTCTGTCCTCTTTCCTTGTGCCTTTTGAGAAAATTATAATTTTAAAAATAAAAATGTTAATAATTTTGTTTGGAGATAAAAACAATTTTATTTGGAGATAAAAAAACAATATGTAAATTACCTTTAAAATATTATTTAAGTCTTTAAGTTTAAGATGTTTAATTGTTTCATCACTCCATTCAAATAAGATGGATTCTTTAAAATTTAGAGATGTCATGATTAAGTTTTAGACAGTTCGAAATTAAAAAAATCCAATTGCTTCAGATATCAATCTTTAAAGGTTTAACTTGCTTAATTTGGCAGCCAATCAAATAGAAGTAAAAATTTTATTTTTAGCATCGTCATGATTGCATAATGGTGATGCACATGGCTGAAATTATTATTTACTGTAATTAATGAATTTGATAATTGTTATGATAAACTTATTATTGTTATCTACTGTAATCAATAAATTTGATTTTGTGATCTCGAAGTTACACATTTTTACATATTTTTTTTATTATATTATTCATTTCCAAATGCGTTAAACATTAAAAAATTAGAAGTTCTGAACTTTTGTCTAAATATTCTTTATTACAATTACACAACTCACAATATCTACTATCGAAACTAGCGTAATAATAGTGCTAAAAAAAATATAATTGGAATAATTACTATTTCTTCGAATGGCATATTGATCATTATATCCAATCTTAAAAAACTTTATTACTTTCAGGGTAGGAGAGAAATACTTTCCCGGGTTGAAATTAGCAATATTCTTATAAATTATAATAATACTTTCTAGCACGCTCAGTTAGTTTCTCGATTTAAATTTTAATGATTTTGTTTAAATATAATAATTAAATTTTAGTCCCAATTTAGACTTCATTTTATAATGAAATAATAATTGGAATAATTTTAATTTGTTTACTTGCGGAAATTCTTTATTCAAAAGTAATGTTGCATATATTCTTATTAGCGAATTCCCGTGCCGTTGAGTAATAGAATCGTTTTTTATCTCTGGTTCTAATCAATAGAAACACCATTTTATCTTTTGTACTACAACAATGTGTATTATTATATCGATTGCAAAATTCTTTCGATAAATTTTTTAACAACTTCAAATACTTCATAATCTATAATAAAAAATCCATCATATCTTTTCTAATAGACTTATCATAACAATTAAAATTATGAAAATTATCACGCCAACATAAGTAAATTCATCTTGCTTAAAATCAAATAATTTTGATCCCATTATGAATTCACAATTTCCAAATTGTGGACCATAAGTATCTTTGTCATGAGAATATCACAACTCCCCATTTTCATTTTGAAATTTATCAAGAATTAAACTTCGAATATTATCATCTTTAAATGAAAATATAGTTTATCTCAAGCCAAAGGATTAAATTTATCAATAATTTCATTTGCCACAAATTTCGAAAATATCCCAAAAAGTTCTTGGAGAAAATCCGTCTCGATTTCCGCAAAGAATTAATTGAAATACATACGGATTATTTCTTAAAGAATAGATAATTAACCCTTATGAAATTATTGCTGCATGTTCTTCATTATAGTTGAAAATAATTTGATTGCTCTTACTGGAAGTTCTTGTTTTATTTTATTAAATTTATCTATATTTATTACTCGATGATTATGATTAATTAAAATTCTTTGAAATTTCAGCCTATCTACTGTTCAGCTGCCCCAGTATCGCCTTACCCACACGTGAATTTTATAATTTTATTGGTCCGTAATTTGACGGGTGATCAGAAATGCATCACATGTCAAATTCACACATAAATAAAGACGCAAAAGTTTCAATTATGACTTATGGTTATTTTTTTGATATATCAAGATACGCGTGAGAAAAGTGTTATTTTTTTGATATGCTTTAAATTATTTAATTATAGATGCATCAAAAAGATAACTATTCGTCACATGAAAATTTGATATCAAAAAAATAACCATGGATCTATCAAAAACGAAGTCTTTGCAATAAAGATAGTATTGAAGCTGAATTATAATTTTTTTTTTTAATAATCAATGTTTAATTTGTGAAATATGAAAAAATTCTTAGAAATAGACACAGAGCAATAAAAATTAAATACAAATTTAAATAATGGAATCTATCTGCTATTCTTTTATATTATAATATTATAATTATACTAAATAAATTATTTTCGAAATGCATCACTATTAATAATTTCGTTATTTTTTTTTTTTTTTTTTTTGAGAAAAATTGAAGTTAAATTAATTTTAAGTCGTTTTAACTTTATTTATTTTTGATGTTTAAATTATCTAACTATTTTTAACAAACTAAATATTTCTAGGCAGAAATAAATATATATTTTTTAATTTATAATAAAAATTTTAAAAGTATATGTACTTCATTGCCTAACTACAAAATTTAAACCTTATTTTTCTAAGTCTGTAATAATATAAATAAACTAAAATTTTATATCTATTAAATTAATTTAAGAATTATAAATAAAATAAACTATTCAACTATTCAAATTGCCCCTTTATAACTAGAAAAGATTCTATTGAATAAAATTTTAAACTGATGTAATAATGAAAATTAGTTAAATAATTAAATAATAAAATATATTTTATTGAAAAACGTTTAATCTGATCTGATGTAATATTTGTTTGTTTTAAATTATTTCAATAAAGATATTATAAATTATATTGATAAAAATATGTATGATTTATTACACATATATATAATATAATTTACATATTATTATTTTGGAAACTAAAAAAAAAAAATTTATCAATAATAAGAACAAATAAAATTCGGCAATATGATGTACATATGTGTTTATTTTTTAGTTGAAGTTTCTTATATTATTATTACATTATCATTACAATAATTGATTATTAGGCCTGCAACTGAATCTTAAAATAGAATCGGTCAACTATATGGCATTAGAAAAAATGGAGAAACCAATGTCAAAACTCAATATAATTTAACCTGCTGGAATTTAATTTTTATTCTAATTATTATTAATATTATTACAAATACATATATCTATTATTATATCATTTATCATCTATTATTTATTTGTATATAATCAAGAAGAATTGTTAGCTTCTTTATATGAAATTAAAAAGAACTTCTACGTTTGGGATCAAAATGAATAATATAGATTATAGAAACCTTATTTAACATCCACAGAGCGGATTTCTTTTTCTTTTTAGATTTTTTTTTTATATTCTGTATATTCTCAATTATTATAAATAAATATAAAATTTTATAATTTTCGTTTTGATTTGATTGCCAAATGAACAGTTTAAAGTTTAAAGTATTTGTTGAAATATTATTATTACTATTATTAGATTCAAAGTGCAGTAGCTTAAATTTACTTCATTTATATACAGTATCATCATTAATAATCTAGAAGCATCATCTGAATAAAGAACCATTTATTTGCAAGTAAAATATAATAGAATTTTATTGATAATATATACATATATGCATAAAGTAATAAGTAATAAAAAGAAAATTTTAAAAAAATGTATACAAATTAAAAGAAAATAAATTTAATTATGATTTTATGACAACAACATAAGCAACACAACAATTAGTTTAATATAAATCCGACTGTAATAATAATTAAAAATAGAAGTTTTAGAGTATATTAAAAACTGATTAAAACATATTTCATTCTTGATAAAAAAAAAAATACTTACAAGACATTCTACTCCTTTTATTTCCACCTGTGCCATTTTCATCTTCATCATCATCTCCTTTATTATTATTATTATTCTTTTTCAACTTGTCATCACACCCATCACCTATTTATAATTTTTTTTAGTCGTTATTAATTCATTCATTTAATTGTCGCGTTAGAATTTTATATAAAAATAAAAAATAAAATCATATACCTATTTCACTATGTTTTCTTTTTTGGCCTCGGGTTTGTAATTTTCTCAACTCTTCAAGAGCCACAGCAACCAGAATATTAAATTGTTGTGTTTGTTGTTGTGGTTGCTGCTGTTGTCGTGTTTGTGGTTGTTGAGATTGAGGTCGAGATTGAGATTGAGATTGATATTGAGTTTGAGTTTGTGGTCGAGATTGAGGTTGAGGATGAGTTTGAGGTCGAGGTTGAGGTAGAGTTTGAGGTTGAGGTAGAGTTTGAGGTAGAGTTTGAGGTAGAGGTCGAGGTTGAGGTTGAGCTTGAGGTTGAGATTGAGGTTGAGGTTGAGTTTGAGTTTGAGGTTGAGGTTGATGTTGTTGTTGCTGTTGGACAGCATTTTTTTTGGGCCTTCCTCGCCCTCTTTTCGGTTGATTTTGTTGTTGTTGAGGATTGGAATTTTTTTTAGGTCTTCCTCGACCTCTCTTCTGTGGTTGTTGTTGAGGAAGCTGTTGTTGTCGAGGAAGTTGTTGCTGAGGAGGTTGTTGTTGTTGAGGAAGTTGTTGTTCAGGAAGTTGTTGTTGAGTTTGTTGAGGAAGTTGGGATTGTTTTTGTTTTTTACTTCTTGTAAGCATATTGGAAAATAATTTTTTAATTGAAATATTTGTTTTATTATTTTTTTTGTCAAATTTAAATTGAAAAAAAATCGAAATATTGGTTTTATTATTTTTTTCTCAAATTTAAATTGAAAAAAAATTTTGAATTCTCCATTCTTTTATATCTATTCCTTGCCGATCAGATTTTAGAATAAATAAAATAATTAGTATATTGAACAATTGAAACTTTTAAGAGATTATTCTTAAAAAGAACTATTAATTTAATTTTTATGATTTTATTTATTATGATTATGCTATTGATGAAAATATGCTTTATAAATTTCATAATTCTAATTGTTAAAATTTCTTGAGTTTACTAATTTGGTTAATGCACATACCTTTGATTTTTTGAGACTTACCAATTTTGTTCTAGCAGTTATGAAAATTTTTTTTTTACACGTTTTGCTATTTGGAAGAATAAAGACTAATAATAATAATATATGGCGCAAGCACATGGGAAGTTGAAAAAGAAAAAAAAATTTCATAACAATAATACACTTATGAATCGGATATCACATTTTATAGATTATCTATGATCATAAAAATAAAAGTAGTGATAAGGTGAAATTGCATTACTTAATGTAATATGTAATAGTCAATTGCAATATATTGGTTATGTAGCTAGAATTGTAATTAAATTAAAAATCATTTTTTTAAGTTTTTTGAAACCAATAATAAAATAATAATTATTAAAAAAAAATATTAAAAAAAATCATTCTAACGAACAAACAAAATTAATTTTACTTTATTTTTATAAATTTTTATTAAAAAAGGTTGATAAGAAGACAAACTTAGAATTACAAGATAACAAGAATTATAACGACAGTTTCAATTAAATAATTGTGAGAAATAATAATATACGTTAAAAAAAAACTATTTTTAGGATGTTTATAATAACAGCTAATTATTCTTTATCATCTTTATACACCAACCTGCCAAAAGTATCCGGGCAACAATTTTTTTGTCAAATTTTTAAAAAATTTTAAGGATGAATTATA
>CAJVPK010000640.1:0-25085 GCA_910592015.1 Diversispora eburnea | reverse complement strand
AAAAACAAAAAAAAAAAAAAAAAAAAAAAAAAAAAAAAAAAAAAAAAAAAAAAAAAAAAAAAAAAAAAAAAAAAAAACCAATAAGAAAAAAAAAATAAGAATTATACGAATCATATTATGTCATTACTTGTGATTTAGGTCCACCATAAATGCTAAGAAGGGTTGGATATTTTTTTCCCGGGACATAATTTTCTGGTTTGTATAAATATCCATATATAGTAATTCCATCACTATTTTTAAAATTGAAAAATTCTCCTAATGGAGGGCATTTACCCCGTCGATCTTTAGTTTCTTCCTTTTCCCCTTTCTTCTCTTCTTCCTTTTCTTCTTTCTTCTCTTCTCCCTTTTCCTTCCTTTCCTCACTTTCCTCCCTTTCCTCCTTTTCCTCTTCCTCCTCTTCCTCCTCTTCTTCACAACCTCTTCTTATAAATAAACCTAATGTTTCACTTGTTTTAGGAAATATTGTATTTTTACTCCATTCAAGATATCTTACTCCACATCTAGGTTTTTCTTTTACATTAGAAAACCAATCTAAATATCTTGAACATTTTTCATCTAATACTACTACATGACTATACCCTATTTCGGTAAGTCGTACTACATTTGACGGATCCGCTCCTTTTGCATAACTAGCTACATAAAGATGATTTTCTAATGGAGTATCTTTTTTAGCTGTAAAATAAACCAACTCTCTCTTAGTATCAACATATATCGGTCGATCAACAATCGGCCAATCTCCAGCAGTTATCGATCTAACATGATAATCTGTTGATGTTTCGGAAGGTTTCTCTATGAGATAAAGATGACGAAACCCACTCCTTTCGGAGGCAATAATAGATGACGGTGATGATGATGAATTATCATCATCATCATCATCATTATTATCATTATTATCATTATTATTCGGACGAGAATTATCATAAGAAATTGGTGTTGTTGAAGATGATGATAAATTGGTATTTATTATTTTATTAGAAATAAATTCTTCGTCATCGCCGTTGAAAAAATAAAAAATGTCAGAAACCTAATACATAATATATATATGCATGCAAATACAATATATGCATAATATTTATGTGTGTGTATAATGTGTATAATGTAAAAATGCATCAAGAATCAAAATAAAATAAAAAAAAGTTAACGACAAGAATAGTTGTTAATTCAGTTTTAATTTAAAATAATAATAAAGGTTATTATGTTTATATGAAATGAAGGTAAATTACCTACATTTATCCAAATATCGTTTGTCTCTTCGAATAAAAGTTCCACTCGTGAAATACATAAATCATCTAACCCTTGTCCACTTTTCTGATATTCACGATATTGAGAAAAACTCGTGAAATTTTCAATTGGAATTTTAACTACGGCGGTTCTTTTTTGTGATCGATCAAGAAATTGTACCCACACACTTTTTGTAAATTAAATAATATAAAATGATCATCAATAATATAAATTAGTAATTATTATTAATGTGAGAGGAATCAACACTTTTCTTTCTTTATTTCTTGAAAATATCGAAATAAGGAATGAATACCTTTTGCCATTTGGATGCCAACCAAATCGAACAATATATTCCATCCAAGGAAATAATTTATTCAATGCTGTAGGCCCCCAAAGTCTTTTATGAACAGGTCCAAAAGTTGCTTCCTTTTATAAATCTGTTGTGTGAATTACTTAAATAATTCATAAACGTAAATCCATTGGAAATATAAAATAAATGTTTTACCTCCTCTTCACTATAACGTGGAATAAATTCGACTATCTGCAAATCACTTGCTACATTTTTTGTACCTATTTATTTATTATATTTTTATATTTATAATTATTAAAACATTTTATTATATTTATTATTATATTTATAGATATCAATATTTATGATATTTATTATATTATTATTTTTTCTTAACTGACCAGCTTTTGGATAACGATATTCTTCAATTTCTCCCAGAGGTTCGGGTCTTGGTATTAATACTAAATCTACCATTGATTCTGATATTTGTAAATACAAGATTCGTTCAATATTTTCTTTCAATAATGATGATGATGATGTTGTTGTTGGTGGTGGTGATGGTGCCCAGTGATATCCCGTAAAACGATGAAATTCTTCCTTTGAATATAAGGAGTATATGATGAATCTATTTTTTTTTTTTTTTAAAAAAAAAAAAAATTAAAAAGAAATATAAAATGTTTATTACCTGCATTACAAATTCCGCAACTCCGCAACTCAATGCCTCATCTTGTTCCCCACAAAAAGTTAATTGAGTTTCACATCCATTTAGCGTAGTGACCCAAATATCTCGATCCCGAATAAATGCTACTAAATTACTATTACGACCACCTAATTTGGGATCTAATCTTGGTGGTTGAATATTATTAAATGATGAACAGCATAAAGATGATGATGATAATAACGATCCAGTGTTTGAAGGTAAAGGAAGTGGTGATAAACCTTCGGGTTGTTGTGGTAAACTATTGGGTATTTGTGAATATGTAATTGGAAGATTCACAATGCTTCCTGGGTATATTATTGGTCCGGATGAAAAAGGTGAAGAAGGTAAAATTGGACGCGGATAAAATTCTTTATTCTAAAATTGCCCAAAAAATAAAAATAAAAATAAAAATAAAAAAACAAAAAATCATAAAAAAGTCATAAAATCAATAAAATAATAATTTAAAAAAATTTGAAAATTTTAATAATTTTATTGAACTTTTTTGAGAATATCATTATAAAAAACAAAAATTTTACTTAAAGCTTTTTTTCTTTAATATAATAATAATAATAATAATAATAATCACCTTGTTAACTTGACCTAAATAAATCCCACTACCATAACTAAACAATAGATGTCCACTCCTAGAATCAAATTGAAAATTGGTTATCCCATGTAATCCTAATCTCCTTCGTTCTTTTACAAACATTTCTTCTCGTGGTAATGAATCGGAAAGTGGTTTCTCTTTTAAACAAGGTTCGGGAAGTAATGTATCCCATTCCACCGTCGATATCTTATCTGTCTTCTTTTTCTTCTTCTTCTTCTTTGAATTTTTTGATTGAAAATTTGTTGTTGAATTTGTTGAAAACCCTGAATGATAAGAAATAGATGAACAACCAAAAGAAAATTCTAAAAAAAAGAGATTTATTATGAAATTACATAATTATAATTTTTTACAATATTTGAACATTATTTTGATATATAAATTATATTCAATGTTATCAAAAAAAAAATTTTACTTTATATTAAAAGTCTCATGTGAAGAGTTGAAAAAAAATGAAGGTTCACGACATACCTTTCACACAGAATTCACTATTATTAAAACTAAATGAGGAATCATGACATTCACCATTAGTTGAGTCGGTTGAGCCATTTATTAAAGTCCAAGAATTATCTTCATCGATTTCTTCATTTTCCACTTCATTCTTCACAGGAGGCAAATTCACATAAAATAAAGTAGCAGTTTTCTTCCGTGAAGGATCAATCGCCAAAAAGTATGCGCGATTATTTTTGTCATCAAAACAAAAGTCTTTGATATTATGAAAATTGGTGGTTTGAAGAGAGTTTCGATAAGCTCTGACCTCTCTTCGTACTTGTTCCCATGTAGAATTCATACCGCAGTTATTATTATAAATGGTTAAAGATTACTATAACCAAATAATGGAGGAAACATAATTTGAAGGTTTCCAATAACCAATAACTTCAAAATGTTTAATAAATTAACTTCAAAATATTTAATTAATGACTACGAAATATTTTATTAATAACTGACGCGAATTTTATTTAACGGAAGCAAAAATTGGTGTAGAAAATTATTAAACAATCTGAGAGAATTTTTGGAAATAAAAGCGATCTGCATGCATTCTATAGAAACGATCTGCATGAAATCTAACCTTATTTATAGAATATATCTCACAAGCAATTATGTATGATATTCTAAAATGCATTTAAATATATCTTCCTCTTTTCTTATTAATTATTTCTCCTCCTTCTCCTCCTGCGTGACTAATATTTATTTTATTAAATTCAAGTTTTTTTCTTAAATGAGATACTACCCTTTCTTGAATCCATGATTTATCTTGTGGAACGTACGCATTTAATGTTGAATCAAAGGCCAAAATTGTGAATTCTTTACATTGACTAATGAAACCGATAAGATCACCAACTTGATAATTAATATAATCAAGATTTGGATTCATTTCTGCAAGCCATTTCTCAAACATGACGATTATGGCTGAAAAATTTTATAAACAAAATATATATATAAATATATATAATAAATTTCAATTGAATGAATGACTGACAAATTTTATAGTAGTAGTAGTATAGTAGTAGTAGTAGTAATAGTAGCAGTAGTTAGACGCGAAAACTAACCTTCAAGAGCCATAGTAACATTTTCGTATTCAGTCCAAATTCGAGTATCAGGATTATTCAATTTTTGTAAAATGAGAATTGTATGTCCAGGATTTAAAAAAAATTTCATAATGTAACCAAGTAAAAGCAGTAAAAGAAGTAAAAGCAGTAAAAAGCGAATCAAATCAAACAAATCATAAAATCGCTTTTTTTTTTTTTTTAATAATAATAATAATAATAATTTGATTAAAAAAATGCAATGACTCAATAATGGATTTTCATATTGGGTTAAAGGTAACACGAAATTGTTAAAGGTAACACGAAATTCGATTAAAAAGGCAGTCACTCCAAAAATATCATTACTTTAATTTAATTAGGCTTCCTCCCTTTAAAATTTATCCTATTGGAAGTTATATTTTTTGAATTTAAAAAGGTTTAAAAGGTTTTTAAAAGGTTTTGAAGGTTGAACACTAAGCTTTATTTTTATTTATTATATTTACAGTTTAAAAATTAAAATATCATTTGAGTTTTTGGAACAATAGCGTCCTATAATAAAGCTATAATAAAATATAAAAGTTATTTAAAGTTCATCAGATGATAATAATAAATGTATCATATGTGAACTTTATTTTTATTGATATAATGAATCATTATTAAAATGGTTTAATAGTTTATTATTATGCTATGAACTAAATTTGATTTTATATTGTCATTTATTGGATGCTTCATTAATTCTTTTTTGATGACATTAGGCAACTCTATAAATAGATAGTATTATGTATTCAACTAGTTCACAATAATTCCTCATTATTTCCTCTTAAAAAGATTGTTATTAACGTGAGAAAATATTCACTAATTCCTTGAATGGTTAGTGAACGGAATTTCATTGTAAACCTTACATCGTAATACCACGTTTATGTTGTATTGGAGAAATATAACCTATTGGCTGTTTAAAAGTTGAACTCCAATTATATCTTCATTTAAAGTATTACTTTTAGTAACAAGATTAGACTTAATTTCATGTTCAAGGTTTCTAAATTATTGAAAAAATCCTAGAAAATTATTTTGTTTACAAAATTACTTGATATTTTATACTTTTGTTAAGCAAGTTATAATACTTACCAAAGTTTTATATAAACAACGCACTAATATAGAGCTTGACCCACATCGGTTTTCAACAAATGATTATAAAAAGCTGAATAAGGTTTTTTCGATAAATTAATAAAGGATTTGAATATAATAAGAAGATTGAAGCACGAAAAACGACGCGAAACAAATTTGTTAACGACCTTAAGTATTGTCATATACATTACGAAATTATGTCAATATAATCTGCAAATTTAGCTATCTAACTTGACTGGGCTAGTTATAAGAAACTGTGTGTTATCAATTATGTACAAGCATCCACAAGTCAGATAATTAAAGATATATGTAATTGTATGTTTTATCGTTTCTTATTATTCAATGCTTTAATTCAGACTCTTTTAACAATTTATTACTTAGGATATAAAAGAAGAAAAACAAATTTCATATCATTTCGCTATGATGAAAACAAAATTTATATCTATGAATTGTCAAGATAATTACCATACTGACAACAGTTATTTAATTAAAGAATTTTTTAAAGAATTTTTTAAAGATCAATTGGCTGGAAGAATGTAATATACATATAAATGATATAAATGATAATGGTGAATAATGATTCGTCCGATTTAATTTATTAGTTATTCGTTGTACAATTGTTAAATCTGTATTCACGAATTCACGATCTTATTTTCTACATACATAAATATAAAACAATAAAAAAAAAAACAATCAAACAAAATCATAAACAAAAAGTTTTACAATTATCAATGGTGCATAAGAAAAATAATTAAAGCCAATTACGAAACAATCTTTCAATTTCTTAATTTCTTGATAATAAAAAATAACAATATCAAAGCCAAAATAAGCCTGATCCGAAACAACCTCTTAATCTTGACAGCGATATATGTAATAATTTTACTGAAAAAAGCCTTCTATTTATAATTTTAAAATTATATTGTGTAACCCAAGCAAAAATTTACCCCATTTGGTCACATCATTGACATTGTTATCGTATCTTCTTTATTCAAAATGACTTCGATTGAACAAAACAATCTATTAACACAAATGGAAAATATGATATGGCATTCGCTAGATAACAATTTATATAGAAACGCAATTTTCCTTGCAGAAAGATTATATGCACAAGATCACAACAACGAGAATTCGCGTTTTTTATTAGCAACTTGCCTTTATCGTAATGGACAAAAAAAAGCTGCATATGTATTATTAAAAGAAGCTCAAACGTTAAAATGCAAATATTTGTTCGCAAAATGCTGCTTGGAACTTAATAAAGCAGAAGAAGGCAGAGAAAAACTTACATCTATTTTGCCCGAAGTTGAAGAATTGGATCCTATAGGTAACTTTTTTTTAAATAGATCTTGGCAAAACCAATGTAGTATTTATTTTATTTGAAGTTAGAAAATTCTTGATACCAAATATTATAATTTCTTACAATTATTATTATATTCTAATTCTTTCAGTATTCATTATTTAAATGTTTAATAAACAGATCCTTTTAGTTCGGGGATCAAAAAAAACCAACCTGACGCGTCTGTAGTTTTATGCCTACTAGGTGCTTTGTGTAAACAAGCGCGTCGTATTGAAGATGCCGCACAATATTACCTTCGTTGTATAAAGAAAAATCCTTTCATGTGGGAAGCCTTTGAAAGTCTTTGTCAACTTGGTATATTATAATTATTTAACTTTTGCTTTTAATATATAATTTTAATTTAATATTTTTAATATAATTTAATAAATTTTAATATAATTTTAATAAAATTTTATTATAATTTAATATAATTTAATAAATTTTAATCTAATTTATTATAATTTAATATAATTAATATAATTAAAATAGGTAAATCAAATCAAGTAGATATCGATGAAATATTTCAATTAACTACAGAAAAGTCTACTGCCCGATCTCCATGCACCGATCTAAACCGTAATTCACAAATAATATTACCTCAAACGGTAAGTAAAACATTTTATTTCCTTTCTTTTTTTTTTTTTTTTTTTGATTTAAGTAATACATTTTACAAATCCATGTAATTTGGAATCTAGACTCTAAAGAAAGATAAAACTCAAGTTCCCGCGCGGCGAAGTACGCGAATTTCTTCCATAAGGGTTTGCATATTTTCACTGTTAAAAAATTATATATTTATGAACATTATTATTAATATACAGTTGATATTATCTAATAGCAAGCCACGGTACCCTTGAATTCTACTGCTACCGATAATAGAGATAAAAAACGATCACGTATCGCCAGTGATGATAAATTTTCATCCGGCTTTGATGATGAAAAGAAACGTTCTAGAGTTGCAAGGGACGGAAAATTAACCTTAAACGTAGAAAATGAAGTTGTAAATACGTTAATTATGCGATATTTATTTAAATACTTATATCAAAGGTTATCATTCACACGTGATATTTATTAATTCATTCATTTATTTAATTTAGTCCGAAGCCCTGAAAAAAACCACATTGGATTCACAAAGTGGAACAGAATCATTTGATGATAAAATGGAAGGAGTTCAATGTAAAAATGAAATAATAGATGTGTTAAGACAATTAGGAAGAGGATACGCGTATTTAAGTCAATATGAATGTGCAAACGCTGTTCAAGCATTTACAGAGCTTCCTGCTTCACATAAAAATACAGCGTGGGTCCAAAGTCATATAGGAAAGGCATATTTTGAAATGGTCAATTATCCAATGGTAATAATTAATTTTTAATTTCACAAATTTTATTATTATTATCAGTACTTATATATAACTTCAGCACAAAAAAAAAAAAAAATCGATTCTTAATGATTATTATTTCTTATTTATAATCACCACGATTTCATTTAGGCGGAAAAATATTTTCAAAAAGCGCGACAATTAGAACCTTATCGCCTCGAAGATATGGAATTATATTCAACTACTTTATGGCATTTACGTAAAGATCCTGAACTCAGTGCACTTGCACATGAACTTGTAGAATTTGAACGAAAATCACCTCAAGCCTGGTGTGCAGTAGGAAATTGTTTTAGTCGACAACAAGAACATGATTTGGCATTAAAATGTTTTCAACGAGCTATACAACTTGATCCTTCATTTACCTATGCACACACTTTATCTGGTCATGAATGTATGTCAAATGCAAATTATGAAGAAGCACAAAAACACTTTAGATATGCTTTAAACACAAATAAGCGTCATTATAATGCACTGTATAGTATTATAACTTATTTTTAACTTTAATTTTTTTTTTTTAAAAAAAATTTTATTTATTTTATTTTATTTGAATTATTAAAATTTATTTATTTTTTATAATATTAAAAAATTAATCTTAATTATTATACACCTTAATTATTCACAGTTACGGACTTGCAAATTATTACATTACTTGCGGCAAAACAGAATCAGCAGAAATACATTATCGGTTAGCTATGAAGATTAATCCTAATCATGCCGTGCTTATGTGTTGCTTAGGAAAGGTAATTAAATCTATTATTTATATATTATTTATATATTATTACATATTTACAATCAAGTAAATCAAATATATCATTTTTTAAAAATATAATATAGGTATTAGAAAAATTAGGAAAAGGTGACGAAGCTCGATTACTTTATGACAGAGCATGTCAAGTTACTCCACAAACACCTTTGGCAATCTTTAAAAAAGCCAAATCTCTATATAAAGATCACAAATATGATGTATTTTTTTAATTTGTTTTTATTCTCGTCAATATAAATGGATAGATAGACAGATAGATATATTTATATTTTAATCTAATCTATTTTTATTTTTTTTTTTATAATGTTATTAATAATTAATTTATTTTAAGGGGGCCCTTGTTGAACTAGAAAAACTTAAAGGAATGGTACCCAACGAACCTAAAGTTTACTTTCTGGTGGCTAAGATTTATAAGGCAATGGGAGATCGCGCCAAGGCTACTCAAAATTTTACGTTGGCATTAAATTTCGATCCAAAAATGATGCACGTTGTTAAAACCGCCATAGAAAGAGTTGATTCTGATCCAGAAATAACAATGACAACCACATCGATTATATCAGATGCAGCAATTAATTATGGAAGTCCAAACGATGAAGATGTGCGTATACATGAACAAGTAACATCATCATCATCAGTTCGAGGACAACACAATAGAGATTATGGCGAATTTTCCGCCTATGTTGATGAAGTTTAAATTATAAAAAAAAAATAATATTTGGATTTGGAAATAATTAAAATAATTATTATTATTATTTAAAAAAAAAGGATAGTTATGTATATTACTTTATAGTCAAAATAATAAAAAATTTAAAACATATATGATCAAGTCATTTTGCATAAATAATATAAATAATATAAATAATATAAATAACATAACATAATTAATGTAAATCTTGGAGCATAATATTTTATTAGATAAGTGATGTTACAGAAAATGTTATAACAAAAAAAAAAAATCAAAAATTGCTATATCAAAAGAAATTGTGGCATTCCAGTTTTCAATAAAAAAAAAAAAGAGAGAGAATATACAATATTTCTTTACTTGTCTTTCTTTTGATCTGGAATTATTCGATTATACTTTTCATTGTTGATTTTATAAAATTCTGGATTATTATGTTGCAAAAAATTATCAATATACAATTCTTTCATTTTCATTTTCACTAATTCTTGTGCATTAGGATCTCCTTGAAATGGTCGGAAACTCAATTTGAGTTGATTTTTAGTTTCTTCTGCTGCATAACTACTAAGGACTTCGAGATTTTGAAGAGCAGGACGAATATTTGTTTCATCAGGAAACAAAATTGGTCCCACTTGTGATATTGCTATGAATGTGACAACGAAAGATTGTCGAAGAATACTAATTTGTTCAAAAATAATCCAACGAGAAAAAATATATGAAATAATTCCTGGTTGTTCAGGATTTAAAATCATTGAAGCTTCAGTGCAAGCCATACTAAAAAATATTAAAAATCTCCAAAAACGTCCAAATTTTCCTTTTCCTAATATGTAAAGAACTAAAAGAAGAATCCCTGTCCCAGTATAAAATCCTACAAAAGTGACCCAACTCTGTGCAATATAATCGCGAATAGTTGAACAATCATTCCATTCTTTAATTTGTGGTCCAAATCTATATTATCACAATGTCAATTATTTATATGTCCTTATAACTATCAAAAAAAAAAAACAAAAAAAAAAAAAAACAAATAACACATATTTTAAATATAAAAACCTATCATATGCAAAACGTTTTACTGGATCCGTTAATGTATCATAGGCTACACGTATTTCTATAAATTGTGCTCCTTCTTGTCCTTCTTGTCCCTTATTTTTATCGGGATGAAAAGCTAGTTGACTAAAAGGTTTTTTGAAGAAACAAATATGCTCATATAATGTTTTTAACGTTTATATATTTATTATAAAACATAATAAAACCACAAAAAGCTCACAGTTTTCTAAGATTGGTCTTTATTTCTTTTGGAGTGAAATCTCGATCGACTTTAAGAACATTATAATAATTCGGCGGTCTAGAAGTAATAACGTCAGCGACAGTGTATAATAAATAAATTAATATAATAAAAATATATATTCTTCTTCGATGTATTTCATATTTTGGTTGTTGAGGTTTAACTCCAAATATTTTATAATATGTTTTTTGAACCAAATTCGTCGCTAATTGAGGAAAAAATGCCCAACCTAAAAAATTCATCAAATTCATCAAATCTACCATTTTTTTTTTATTATTAAAATTTAAAGTAATAATGATGTTTTTTTTGGGGAATGACTACCACATTTATATATTTTTTTAAATCGCATTTCGTGTTACCGTTACTTTAACCATAAAAACGCAATCCCGTGATTAAATTCGGGGTATGATTGGTTAGTTATATAATTGTTAGAAATATTTAAAATATTTATTAGTTTGTTTTTTAAGAAATCTGAGCACCTTCGTTGACCAATAGTCAATAGTCACATAACAAAACAAATCTGTAGGGGGTTGTCTTCTTGACCAATAAAAAAATACTAATTATTTTATATACACGACAACAGTTGAACATACTCGAACACGTTACAAAATGTATACCAGTAACATACTTTTCTCTAAAGATCTCATCTCTCCTAAAGTTCAAGCAGCATTACCTAAAGGTTATTCTATTAGACCATTAGCAAATGATGACTATGAACGTGGTTTCCTCGACGTACTATCGGTTCTCACCGTCATTGGTGATATTTCTAAAGCGCAATTTCTCGGTAATAGAATTACTGTAGAATTATTGAATATATTTCTTATTATTTCTAATTACGCCATTTATATTTTTATAGAACGATTTCATTATCTGAAAGCACATAATCATGAATATTTTACTCTCGTGATTGTTTCTCCTGAGGATCGAATAGTAGGGTCTGGGACAATTTTTGTTGAACGCAAGTTTATCCGTAACACTGGATTAGTAGGTTATAATTGAATTTTTTTATTTTTTTTCGATTTACAATTCTTTAACAAAATTCGAATTATTTGGTTTTCAGGTAGGACATATTGAAGACATTGCTGTTGACAAGAATCAGCAAGGCAAGAAACTTGGTTTAAGGTGATATTATATACCGTAAAGAATTGAAGCTTTTCAATATATATATATATATTTATATTTATCATTTTTACAAATAACTATACAATTAACGCGTACTAGAATTATCGAAGCTCTCAAATATATTGGGGCTCAAACTGGATGTTATAAAGGTAACTTGTAAAGATTGCTCGAAAAAATGGTTTACTTTTTTAAAAACTTAAATTTAATTCTCTCGGATTTTTCACCAGTTATTCTAGACTGTTCTAAACAGGTTGGTTAATAATTTTTGATATCATTTCGTGATCCTTTCTTCTTTAAATTTTTAAAATAAATATAATTTATAATTACATAGAATATTCCTTTTTACGAGAAATGCGGGTATGAATTAAAAAAAAAATAAAATAAAATAAAATAAATTAACTTTTGCAGATAATAAACGACGCATTTCTTCTAATTTAATATTTTTTTTTTATCCAGCTTTACCCATAAAGAATACGAGATGGCCTGGTACTGCTCAGATGAATCCAAAGCTAAATTATAAAATTATTTAATTTATTATTAGATGAGATGAGAAATATTTATTTGTATTTTTAATAAACAAATTTTTAAAAGTTTACAAGTTACACAATTAAATATGATACATGTGATGAGAAACCTTTTATTGGTTGAATCTATTGTTTCGTACTTGAACATGGAGATATCGAATATTTTTCTAATGTGCCTTTTAACATTTACACTTTTTATGCCAATAAAAAAATCAACAGTTTTAGCGGAATTAGATAATAATCAAAATGAATATTTACAATTACTTGAGAAAATTATAATAGAAATTGAAGACAAGCCCATTCGAGATGGAGGAGTGACTATCGATCATAAAGATTATACTGAACTAAAAGAATGGGCGACGGGTGTATCAAAATTATGTATTCGTGGAAACTCTTCTATGGTATATGATGAATGGGAACCTCGGAGAATAATTGTAGAGTTAGCTAATCGTATAGAAATATTAAGTACACTCCATAAAGATCAATTTAAGGAAAAATCAGAATATACTTATGGGTCATTAGAACGTGAAGTAGATATTTTGAGATCAAATATAATATTAGATGCAATTTATGATAACGTTGACAAAGGTTTACCATACTTTCGAACCGAAGAAGAATTTACGCCATATGCTCCACGTTATGCGCCACTACAAACAATACTCAGTGCAATTGTAATTCGTTCTAAACAAACAGTAGATAAATATTTATCATCATCTACTTGTAGTACAAACGATAAGAATTATCATAGATACGCAGATAGGTCGATATTTTATAATTCTTTATCCGCTGGTTTATCGTCATTAGTTTTATCTCAAGTTTCAAAGAATTTTAAGTTTGACTTCAAAACTAATTTATTTGTCGATGTTATAAGCACATTAACTATTCAAATTCATATGGTCAAATCTATAGTATCCCTTGGAAATCTAAATGTTAATGATGATTCTGTTAGAACATTAATATATTTATGCATCGCATCTGACGAAATAAAGGGTTCAATCACTGAAAAAGCAAAGAAATTAACTATTATAACGATGGAAAAAATAATATCAAATATTCCAAAATCGGTCTTGAAAACAATTAATAAACATCTCGCAATAAAATTAATTTCAGAAACAGCTAGAATCAAAGTACCCTTTTACTTGTTTACTTCAAAGGTTCCTTTTATTAGTGAATTGAAAAAGTTCGTACATGATTCAATGACATCTTATAGTATTGGTAAAACAACCAAATATATATTATGTCCTATAGATGAAAAAATAGATCAAAATCAAGATATTTCGAAATCTTCATTATCACATAATAATGAACTTTAAAATATTTTTCCTTTTTTTTTTTTTTTTTTTTTTTTTTTTTTTTTGTAATTTAAATGTAAAAAAAAATAAAAAAATAAAATTGATTTTCAGTGCGACCTTGTTCTCATCTTTTTGTACTAGATTTAGTTGTATCTTACTATCAAATATCTTTGTTCGCTTTTTTTTTGTTTTATGGATTTTCTTAGTTTAACCTCTTTTTGCGGCAAACATGAACAAAAATGGAAAAAATCTCCAAAAATAAGTCTATTTATATATTCTTTGATAAATTTGGTCTATTTTTCCATGCACTCTAAATTTGAGTAATAAGTTAATGCCTATTTATGGGTCCGAAATTAAATTATTTTATTAATCTGTGTGAAAGATCTTCATAGAAGACCAGGCTGAGAGGAGGAATTTTAATTAAATAATGACAATTTTGATAATGATATTGGGAAAGAAAATCATATCAAGCTATTCCTTTAAAATATAATAGTTATAAAGTGTATAGATGAAAAAACGTGATTTTGCCCATTCTTTAAACTTGAGATAGCAAAAAAAAAATCTATTGTTCTACAATGTGCTACCTATTTAGATTTATATGATCAAAAAAACTCTCTTTTCTAATTTAAATAATTTTCCTTGATCATTTTGTGTAAAAAAAAAAATTAATGCATAAAAAATGTGGATGCTAACTCTATAATAAATCTCTTTTATTCATGATTTACAAAGCAAAACATATTTTACTGCATAAGATTCTAAATCGAAATTAGTAAAGGCTTTTATCATAAAAAATTTCCAAATAAAAAAGAATGAAACTAAATAATTTATAAAATCAAGAATAATTAATATTAATATATAATGCGGCGTTAATTACATAAAATAGAATAAAAATGGTAATAGATAAATTATAACAAAATAGTAAAAAATAAATATATTATAATATTTTTAGTCGCAATAAATAAGGGGTTCATTAAATGTCACATATTTTTTTTTTTCCAGTGAAGTTCTTTAAAGCTAAACGAATAACGGGTTCGTAATAAATTAACCATTAATTTTATCTTTTTCTCGTTCTCTTTACGTGAAAAGAAATATATAGATTTAATTTCTAACACGTAAGAACCAATTCTATCACGCGAAAAATTAGTTTATTAATTTTTTGAAACAAATCTAAAAAGGAAATAAAAAAGTAATAGATAAGGGGTAAAAACAATGGATCATATGGATCATATTAAAAAAATGAAAAAATGTGGAAGTTAAATATGAAAGTTATGTTGGTAAAGAAAGATTAATAATCATCTTCTCAAACACTTTATGTTCTTTAGCCCCTCATTGCTTAGAATGAAAGAAAAAAATTTATCAAAAATCGTAAGGCTGGAATGATAATTCAATATGTTTTTTTTTTCGTTTCATCAAAAGTATTTGGAATTTAACAAATTAGTGTAACTTTATTCTTTATTAGTAAACGTTTCATACTAAATATTCCTTTAATTGTATTCGCTTGAAACTAATCAAATATTAATAATTTTATAAATGTCAAGAATGTATAAAAGACTTCAGTCTACGCCTTTCGAAAAAAAAAAACAATAGGTAATCAAATAAACATATAAGAAAACAATATATTAATTTGCCAGGAGCAATTAATTTCCTTTATTTTTCTTAATAAATATTGCCAGGTGCATTATAAATCGCGAACACTAAATTCTTAAAAAAAAAAAATATCAAAATGAAATTCTTTCTTTTCTTCTGTGTAATTCTCTTCGCTCTTTCTACTGAAGTCCTCTCTCATCATCCTTCTAAACGTCAAAATTCTGCTGGACTCCTCTCTCGCCACCATACGAAACGTCAAAATTCTACCTTGCTTCTCTCTCGCCATCATACAAAACGTCAAAACACTCCCAATGGCTTTGGCAATAACGATGATAACAATAACGATAACAATGGCTTTTGCGCAAATTCAAAAAAAACACCAGCCGATGGTACTCAAAACAGAGATGGAGCTTGTGTATCAACTGTTATTGGCGAACTTCCAAGTGTTAACAAAATGGTCTCCTGCATCATCACGAAACCTCCCAATACAGGCATAGTCAAAGCTAACCAACCTTTTAATGTTGAAATGGTAATTACTAATATCCAGACTGGTGCATTTAGTGATCCTCAAACACAATATTATGTCACTTCTCAAACCCTTAATGGAGGTGGATTTATTATAGGTCATACTCACGTAACTGTTCAAAAAATTGCTGGACCAAATGCTCAGACCCCTCCAGATGCTTCCGTATTTGCTTTCTTCAAAGGAGCAGACGACCCAGCTGATGGTCAGGGTAAAATAGTAATTCCTGTAACACCCGGATTGCCCGCTGGTAATTACAGAATTTGTACATTGAGCTCTTCATTAACTCATCAACCTGTGGTAATGCCAGTAGCACAACGTGGTTCCCAAGATGATTGTATTCGTATAAAGGCCGTTAATTAGAAATAAATAATTTTATTATATTTAAAAAATTTTGTATTTTTATTTTTAAGAATTTAATGTTTAAAATTTAGATAATTTTTGTTATAATTAAAAAATAATAATAATTTTTAAACCAATTTGTAAATGATGTATATGATATAATAGATCCTCGAATTACCTATATTAGAAAAAAAATCCAAATATAATAATCATTTCTACGTTCATTAGATTTTATTATTATTATTATTATTATTATTAATATTATTATTATTTTTACAAATGAAATTAATTGATCTGATATATTCCTTGATTATGTTTTATTGAATAAATGTATTCGTCTCTTTTTGTATAATTGTAAAAATAAAAAATATACACAAGAAAATTGACTTTTAAAATATAAATTTTTTTTTTTTTTTTCGAAATAAAATCTATAACTCAAAGAAATAATAAATAAAAATATTTATATGATTATCTATTTACTACAAAATTACCATGATATTTTCGCGTGTTACTTCATTTACATCGCATAAGGCTCTGAAAAAATACCACAAACGAAGCTGCTCGTTGAACACTATGCGCAAAACGAAAATAGACAAAAATGAAAGACGATAAATTATATTGATATATCAGGAAATTTACTATTCATGTGATACATATTTGATAAAAGGGGTATAACTCATGGGCAATTTCCCTATTTACACGTTTTGCCTTATGAGTTTCAGAATCATAATTAAAGTATAATTTTATTATCTATTGAAGGGATATTCATCTTTTAAGTATATATCAGGTTAATTTTTTTTTTTTTCTTAATAACAATCAAATTAACCTTTTGTTGATCAAGTGTCATTTTCCATTTTTCCATTGATAAAAAAAGGTGCGGCACGCGCGCTAAGTGGTACAGAGATAGATAAACTGTAGATGTTACACTTTGTTTTACTATATTCATTTTTACCAAAGAACTGAAATCATTTTGTTTCACATAAAATAGATACACAATAAGCTTTATTCTTTCTTCATTTAAAAAATTATCACTGAACAGATATGACCGACGTCGCCGATGCACAACCCTACACGAACCAAAATTTCAACACCAATGAGCAGGATCAGGTTCATGAACACGAACAGGTACACGACGATCATGAACACGATCATGGACACGATCATGGACACGATCATGAGCACGATCATGAACACGTTCATGGGCACGATCACGAACACGTTCATGGGCACGATCATGTACACGATCATGAACACGAATGTGAGCATGATCATGAACACGATCATTCCCACCATGTTCATGACCAACCTGCTGCTCACTATGGACATTCTTACGATAATTATCTTTACGGTCACACCCACCCCGATGAGGAAAACGTGGATAAATCAAATAGACAAGAATATGATTTGTTAGAAAAGCGAGGCAAAAGAAAAGAAACAAATGATCCGGAGGTTGCAGAGGTAAATTATATTAATATTATTAATTGTCGGTTAAAATTTATTATTATTATTATTACTTGGATACTAACATTTGTTTCAAATCCCAAAGTATTTTAGAGCAAAAGAATTGTTTGACAAAGGATTTGAGATAGCTTCTAAAATTCCAAATGATTCGGAGGAAAATACTTTAATAAAATATGAACAGAAAATTTTGGAATCTACAAAATATCTGGTTGAAGCATTTTTAATAGACGAGAAAGCAACCGATATGTCTCCCAGAATAATGTCTCTCGCCCAACAGTATGAAAAACTTTTAAAATTACAGTATGCTGGAGAAGATACTGAAAAAAAAGATGCGGATGGAAAAATTCTAGAGGTATTTGAGGATAAGAAGGATAAGGAGGATAAGAAGGATAAGGAGGATAAGGAGAATAAGGAGGGTAAGGAGGATAAGGAGGGTAAGGAGGATAAAGAGGATAAGGAGGATAATGAAGGGGTGGAAGAAAAAAAGGTCGATAAAGAACATACTCCCACTGAAGTTGATTCTATTGAACCTGAATTTACTAGAGAGTAAGTTGAAAATTACCAAATAATCTCGTGAATGTTTTAATCAAATAAATTACATCTAAACACTTTCTTTTGAATAAGGTCGCTTATACTCGTTATCTGGCTCCTCTTCAACGGTAAACAATATCAGTTCTGTATTCAAACTCTTAACTTGGCTCTTAATCAACTTGAGCAATCCCTTTATCCGCGCCTTCTCCACCTTCGGGCATCATGTTATCATGCCATCGGGGAACATAAATTATGTATCAAAGATCTTGAGCGTCTGGTTTCTATTAATCCAAATTTCGTTGATGCTTATAGCATTCAAGGATCTATACACATGTCACAAGGAGATAGATTAGAAGCTGCACGTAATTTTAAGGTTTATATTGAAAAGGCCAATAAAGACTCAACCTCTTATCCTCACGCACTTTACGCATTATCTGTACTTACGAGTCAAAATGCCACATCCACAACAACGACGGGAAATCGAAAGCAAGTTATGCAAAATTTGCGTAATCAACAAGCTTTTAATTATTATCAAAAGGCCAAAGAGGCGGAAAAAAGATATGTATACCTGTATGGGCATCCACCTGAAATGACAGATGTAAAACATACGGCGAATGCACTTTTTGAAGCAAAAGGAAATAAAGCTGCTAAAGTAGAAAAGGATAATGAGAAAGAGGCTGAAAGATTAGCACCAATTTTACAACGTTTTCTAACATTAACAGATGGTAAAGAGAAAAGATGTAATAAGTGTAGCAGTCTCACAAGAAAAGATGTAAACGGAGGATTAAATAATGAAAAACAAACAACTTTGTTAGTTTGTGCAGGTTGTGGGCGTGCGAATTATTGTTCTAAAGAATGCCAGAAAAAGGATTGGAAGGTTCATAAACAGGATTGTGCACCTTTTAAAGAATCGAACAAAAGCAAATAAAAAAAAAGATTTTTTAATTATGATTAATATAAGTCACGTTTATAAAAATATAAATATATGAATATATTCACATTCCGAATATTGTTATTTATCTTTTACTCACTTTTTTTTCTTTGTAATTTTTTTTATATCTTTTTATTTAAACATAGAATTCTTATTTTTATCCATTCATTTGTTCTCGATGATCCATGAACATTTGAGATTTTCTTTGCCTTCTCTCACTCTTTTTTTTTTTTTGAATCCAAATTTGAGAATGATAAATACTATATAAAAAGAATGTGAGTAATTTTTTTATCTAAACCAATAGAAATTTGATTAATGGAGGGGAATTATTAAGTAAAAAAAAATGACACAATTAACATATTATCCAACAACTATATATGGATATTGTACATGAAAAGGTTTTTTGAGATGAATTTTTTTTTGTTTGGGTGGTGATTAAAGGAAAGCTTTTTTTTTTTTTTTTTTTTTTTTTTTTTTGTTTAATTTCTATATGTTCACAATTAAAGAAAAGTCAATAATTAAAATAATTAAATAAATAAATAAAAATTATGATTCCTTTTTTTTAAATAATACAAAATAAACATGCAAAATAAACGTACAAAAAAAATTTCTTATTATTATATAACATTAATTTACAATTTAAAGTAAAGTTGTAAAACAATTGCACTAATATTAAATCCAAATAATGAAATGATATAAATTATTAAGAAAATTGCTACCGGATATAAAAACATTTCTGTATGTAAAAGAAAAGGAAGTGCTGGGAATTTTCATAAAAATTGTTAATAATGAGTGAATATCTTGAATATCATTTAATTAATAAAGGTAAATAATAATAATAATAATAATAATAATAATAATAATAATAATAATAATAATAATAAAATAAATAATATAAAGATAAATAAAAATAAATTTTATTAAATCTTACCGTTATAACCAAGAAATGTGATATAACAATAATATCCTACTGCCATAAAATACATTGTATTACCCAAGAATAAGCAGATCCAAATTTGTTGTGTCAAAACTCGGATGAGGAAAAATTGAGCTATATATAGAATTAGAAATAATGGGAAAAATGAATTACAATGTACATCAAATGCGTAAGCCCATTCCACTGTTTGTTCAACAGCATGTATCGTATGTCTATGTGTTAAAAATCTGTTGGCAAATGCCCTTTAATAATGTGTGATATTATATGTGTGAGATATTATGTGTGATAATATTATGTGTGATAATATTATGTGTGATAATATTATGTGTGATAATATTATGTGTGATAATATTATGTGTGTGATGATAAATAAAATAAATTAAAATTTTAATTAATTAAAATTTGATAAATTAATAAATTAATAAATTAAAATTAATAATTAAATTAAATTAATAAATTACCAACAAATCGTTGATATAACCATTCCAACTACTACAAAATCTACAAAGATCATGAAAAGAGACATTTTAAGAATTCCAACAAGTCCATGACCATAAACTAATCCCCAAGCAATCGCGGATACTTTATATTTTGAGAGATTTGAAAATTTTAAATAATTACCAAAAAAAAAAAAAAAAAATTCAAGAGAATGGCTTATTTCAATAAAAATTTTTTTAAAAACTTGCCTCCCAAAAAGAATGATAAAATTACAACATAAGCTGGATCATCTCTAGCCCATTGATTTTTTGTTTCTACATAAAAATTTATGATAAATTTATGATGAACAAAAATTCCAAAATTATTTTCATTCTCAAATTAAATGCCTACGTTTATGATAATAAATATTACGATATCTATTAATATGAAAATAATTTTTATTATTTATAGATCATACTTTTTTCAAAAAAAAATAAAATACAATATGTTAAAAAGAAAGTACTTACACTCTTCGCGGTGCTATACATAAATAAAGCATTTGCCAAAATGCGAACTCGAAATCCTATTAAAAGCTTGGTAAAGCTTAGTTAAATATGTTACGAAAAAAAATATATATATTTTATTTAACAAAATAAATGTTACCATTTGTGGAAATCGAAACAATCGTCGTAAAAATATCGGAATCGATGCGGTCCAATATGAATTCCTCCTTCGTTTAGGAGGAGGTATTTCATCATGAAAAGAAGAATGTGGTGAAACCGTTGGTAAAATTGGCATTTTTGTATAAAAAAAATAATTTATTTATTTTTTTGAAAAAATGAATCTTTTGTAATTACAAGTTTATATACATTTATTTAAGGTTTTCGACGATTGTACAACATTCGTAGTACAATACAATACAATAAAATACAATAAAAAAAATAAAAAAAAAAAAATAATAAAAATCAATTATGACTTTTCGATTCAATTTTTTGGTGAATTATTAGAATTATTCCAATTTCTATATTTTTATTAACCTTTAACTTTTTTTTTTATTTTGATCTTTAACTTTTTTTTTTACTTTTGATAGTCTGAAAATATTAATACTGAAGACGAAGTAATTTTAGTTGATGAGGTGGACGATAATAGTAAACTTCCACACGAGCAGACTCAAAATAATAATGCATCGAAGATTAGTTCTAAATTAATTCCTGCAGACGAAATACTTATTACGAGTCTCGTAAAGTGCTTGTTAGGGATTATTCTTTTGTTAACTGAGTTAACTGAGTTAACTGACATAATAATAAAAGAAAAAACTTTAACAACGTTCGAATTAATTTTATTGTTCGAATGATATATATATATATTAGAAAGATATTCTTCCACAAAGTTTGATGATTGAACGAGTCTATTTCTCAACGAAGGAAGAAATGGAACAAACCTTTCTTTATAAAAGACTTGTCACCGATGTCAAATTTCAAATAGCACAGGAAGATGTATTAGATGAAACTGATCAAAATTCTTACAGTTCAGTAAAAATCATAGAATTGACAGCCGAAAATGATTTGGTTCAAGGTGTATATGAAGGTAAATTAAAGTTATGATTTATTATTATATAATTTTAATTAATAATTAATTATATTAATAATTTTAATTAATAATTAATTATATTAATAATTTTAATTATGCTTAAATTTAATTAATATAATAGGTGGATTAAAAACATGGGAGTGCTCTCTTGATTTGATTAGATATCTTTCATCAATTATAAAAGATATTGATCTTGTGGATAAGAAAGTATTAGAGGTAATTAAAAAAATTATTGATGTCTAAATAAAGTAAAAATTTTATTTAATATTTTAATTATAATTATGTCTATATATATATATTTATTTATAAAGCTTGGATGTGGTTCAGCATTACCAAGCATCTTTTTACTTTCAAACCAACAATTTCTGCGTATTGATTTTCAAGATTATAATGAACAAGTGTTAAAATTAGTTACTATACCAAATATACTTGTTAATACAATTTTCCGTTCACAAACAATCAATAGTTTTTATAATGATGATGTAGCGGAATTAAATGTTTCCAATGAGGAAAAATGTTTAGAACAAGTGAAGTTTAGTCGATTTTTTAAAGGAGATTGGAGTCGATTGTTGGTAAAAAAAACTTCTTAATTGAGTTGATTTTTAAAATATTTCTAATAATAATCTTTTCTTATAAATATATAGGAAGTAATGAATTTACAATCAAACGAAGAAAAATACGATATTATTCTAACTTCAGAAACTATTTATAATTCAGATTCTCTTCCCAAGCTTTATAATGTCATCAAAAATTCTTTAAAACGACCGAATGGTGTTGCGTATCCTTTATTATTATTATTATTATTATTATTCTATAAATATATTAATGTGACTGACATCTTAATTATCTTAATGTAAATCCTTATTGATTACTATATTTAGATATATTGCTGCTAAAACTATTTATTTTGGAGTTGGGGGTGGAATTTTGGCATTTCGTCATATTATTGAACAAGAAAACTTGTTTGAAATTAGTGTTGTATATACTGTGACTGAACATGTTCGAAGAGAAATATTGAAATTATCATTTTTAAATTCTATTTCTTAAAGGTAATTAATAAACTTGTCTGATCTAAAGAATATTCATTACAATTATTTTTTTTTTTAATTAACTATCAAAATGTTTTTATCGATTCGATAAAATCTTTCATGCATAAAATTTGTGTAATTTAAATGAGTGTAACCCTTAATTACTTTCCACAAAATATATTCTTAAATAAGAAATATCGAATAAACCATAAACAATGATCTCATCAACCCTTTTTTATTAAACGAATTTGATTTTAATTTCTTCAACCGTCTATTTTTATTTTTATTTTATCCCTTTCTGTAGTTATAGAACAGTTATAGAACAGTTATAGAAATCAAATATATACAACCATATATATATATATATATATAACTTCCCGATGGCTGAAAATGGTGACGCAGATAGTCCAACTGATACAATTAATCCTGCTTTTCCTGACGAATCTCCTACCCTTCCACCAACCCCCGGGGATCATAATGGCCAAGAAAATTATGACCCGACGCCACTTCCATCCTCAACATCATCTCAAAACCAAAGTTCTATAAGTTCTCCCTCTTTTACTGACTCTCAACGCAATATTCCTGAACAAACAACTTTTGAAAGATTAGATCGTTTGCAATCAACTTCAGCTTTTTCTAACAACCCAAATTCGCCTTATACCATCAATTCTTCACATTATTTTCATGTAACTTCACCACTATCACAACCTCAATTTCCTCAACATCATCAAACTTCAGCACTTATATCCCCTAGCCCTTCATCCCCTGGTCGAGCACCAAATCGAATTTTAACTCCACAATCAATGTCATCTAATCAACGCGATTCAATAGCGAGCGAATCTCAATCACCTACACCAAACAGACGACATCCTAGTCATCATTATCGAGGAGAAGGTAGAAGGAATCACCATGGTGAACCCCATATACCTTTAACCCCACCAGTACCAGTTCCTCCTGCACCTGCACCCGCCATGTATTGGTCAAAGATTAGAACATTTGGAAAGGTACCCAAACCACTTAGATCGCATACCGCAATTTTAGTAGAGGAACAAGTTTTCGTTTTTGGTGGATGTGATTCAAGGACATGTTTTAATTCAGTTTATGTATTCGATGCGGGTATATATTTTTAAATTATTTTAAATTATTTTATTATTATTTTTTTTTTTTTTGCTAAAATAATAAATAAATTTTTTTTTTTTATTTGTAAAGATACAATGTATTGGAATAAACCAAGAACTTTAGGAGATCCGCCTCCTCCATGTCGTGCTCATTCGTCTACCAAAGTAGGAAAAAAATTATATATATTTGGTGGTGGTGATGGACCAACATATTTTAATGATTTATATATTTTTGATACTGGTATGTTATTAATGATAATGATAATTTATTATACACGAAAAATTTAATTTTAATTAATTCATTTTTATTAGATACATTGACATGGACTAAACCTCAAACATCCGGAGATACCCCAACACCTCGACGAGCACATACAACTGAACATTATAATAATTGTATATATATTTTCGGTGGTGGAGATGGAGTATGTGCACTTAATGACGTTTATATGTTAGATATATCAGATTTATCTAATTTGATATGGAAAAAGTTAGAACCAAGTGGAGGACCTCCTATATCTCGAGGATATCATACAAGTAATCTTGTTGATAATAAATTAGTTGTATTTGGTGGTAGTGATGGTCACGAATGTTTTGATGACGTTTATGTATTAGATCTTGGTTTGTATTTTTATTTTATTCATATTTTTTTTTTTTTTATTTCGATTTAATTTAATATTTTATTAATTTCATTTATTTTATTTATTTCATTTATTTTATTTATTTCATTTATTTTATTTATTTCATTTATTTTATTTATTTCATTTATTTTATTTATTTC